>PISX010008697.1:0-80274 GCA_004024625.1 Mellivora capensis | reverse complement strand
CTAAAATAAAAATACATAACAAAATAAAAATATGAAATAGAATATAATAAAATAAGTATATATAAAATAAATACATATAATAAAATATAAAACAAAACATACAAAATATAAAATAAAATAAAAATTTATAATAAAATGTATAATAGACATAAAATATATATAATAAAATAACAAAATATATATAATAAAATTAAAATATATAATTAAAAGTATATAAAATAAGTAAAATAAAAATATATAATAAAATATATAATATAATAAATTAAAATATAATAAAATATATATAATAAAATTAAATATAAAAATAATATACAGATAATATAGATAATAAAAAATGAAATACATTTTAACTATTTTTTTTAACTTTTTTTTTTAAGATTCTATTGATTTATTTGACAGATCACAAGTAGGCAGAGAGGCAGGCAGAGAGAGGAGGAAGCAGGCTCGCTGCCAAGCAGAGAGCCCGATGCGGGACTCGATCCCAGCACCTTGAGATCATGACCTGAGCCGAAGGCAGAGGCTTAACTCACTGAGCCACCCAGGCGCCCCATTTTAACTATTTTTAAGTGTACAGTTTAGTGGCATTAAGTACATTCATATTGTTCTACTAGGTCACCACCATCCATCACCACCAATTTTTTCATCTTCTCATACTGAAACTCCATACCTATTAAACAATGAGTCCCCGTTTTGTCCCAGTACCTAGCCCCTAGTAACCCCTATTCTTTCTGTTTCTAATGAGTTTGACTGTGGTAGGTATTTCATATAAATTGAATAATGTAATATTTGTTCTTTTGTGTTTGGTTAATTTTGCTTAGTCTTTTGTTTTCAAGATTTATCCATGTTACAGCATATATCAATCAGAATTGCATTCCTTTTTAAGGCTGAATAATATGAAGTGACTTATTTTTAAGTTGTTGATGGTTTTGTGTGTCTAAGATTTATTTATTTGATAGAGAGAGACACAAGCGTGGTGGTGAAGGGCAGAGGCAGAGGGAAGCGGCTCAAGCAGACTCTGTGCGTGGAGGGTGGCTGGGAGGGGTGGTGGTGGCTGGATCTCACCACCCTGAGATCAGGACCTGAGTTAGAGGCTTAACTGACTGTGCCACCCATGGGCCCCTGCTTTTGTATTTCTTAATTAACCTTTCTTCAAAAAAATCCCTCTGTGTAACAAAGGTACCTGAGAGTATTGAGGATTGGTTATGTATTCCCCCAATACCTTCTCTTTCTCTTTTTTTTTTCTTAAGATATTAATAATTTATTTGACCGAGTGAGTGAGAGAGGGAGACAGAGAGCAAGCACAAGCATGGGGAATGGCAGGCAGGGGAGAAGCAGGCTCCCCGCTGAGCAAAGAGCCTGAAGTAGGGCTTAATCCCAGAACTCTGGGATGGTGACCTGAGCCCAAGGCAGAGGCTTAACCTACTGAGCCACCCAGGCGCCCTCCCCCAATACCTTCTTAACCAACTGAGCCACCCAGGCACCCTAAGAAATGTAGATTAGAGTCTGCAGACTTTATGTTTTAGACAAAGATCTGCTTAGTTGGAAACCTACGTGAGGGTCCACAGGGGTGGAGTTAGATAACCAATGGGCCCTGAATAGGCAGCTTCTGCTTTGGCTCCAGGGAGCTGTGCTACTTGGGAGAGAAAACTGTTGCCCACACTTGCAGTTTAATAAGAGAAACCAGAAAACTGGATATTTGTGTGAAGTACTTAAGATTTCTTAATGTTGGCAACTAATGTAACTAAAAAAATTATACTTTGCATGCCAAAGAAAACATGTGTGGTCCAAATTCTGGCTGCCAGCCAACTGTTTATAAACTTTGCTAGTTAAGGAAAAAGTCTTTTACCTTTTCTCCTAAAAACAGTAAGTTGTGCTACTGAGTATAAAATGTGTTTGAAAGCTACATACTCTGTATTTCAGGGTAATCGTATCTTTTTTTTAAGATTTTATTTATTTATTTGACAGAGAGAGATCACAAGTAGGCAGAGACGCAGGCAGAGAAAGAGATAGAGGGGGAATCAGGCTCCCTGCTGAGCAGAGAGCCCGATGTGGGGCTCCATCCCAGGACCCTGAGATCATGACCTGAGCCAAAGGCAGAGGTTTTAACCCACTGAGCCACCCAGGAGCCCCAGGGTGATTGTATTTTTTTTTTTTAATTTATTTATTTGTCAGAGAGAGAGGGAGAGAGAGAGAGCGAGCGAGCACAGGCAGACAGAGTGGCAGGCAGAGGCAGAGGGAGAAGCAGGCTCCCTGCCGAGCAAGGAGCCCGATGTGGGACTCGATCCCAGGACGCTGGGAACATGACCTGAGCCGAAGGCAGCTGCTTAACCAACTGAGCCACCCAGGCGTCCCGGGTGATTGTATTTTTGATTTAGATTCCTGAGGCTGTTTCAGAAAAACAAAGATGGATTTGTTTTTTAATCCATTGTCAGCCTAGTTACTTTTTTTCCCCTTAACATTACTCTTATAATCAAAAGAAATAAGGTAAATAATAAAAATTTCAAACATTTCAGGAATACATACTGTAGAAAATGAAGGCCTTCTCTAAGTCCCCCTTTATATCATTCTTTCATTTGTGTTTTTTTTGTTTTTTTTTTTTTAATTTTTTTAAAAATTTATTTATTTGTCAGAGAGAGAGGGAGAGAGATCGAGCGAGCACAGGCAGACAGAGTGGCAGGCAGAGGCAGAGGGAGAAGCAGGCTCCCTGCTGAGCAAGGAGCCCGATGTGGGACTCAATCCCAGGACTCTGGGATCATGACCTGAGCCAAAGGCAGCTGCTTAACCAACTGAGCCACCCAGGCGTCCCTCATTATTTCATTTGTGTTATATAATCTTATTAAAACCACATTCCACTCATTGCTTTTTCAGGGTGTGTGGATGATGATACTTGATTATGTTATAACTTCATTTGTTTTTACTGCTCTAGAATTTCTGTAATGAGAACTACTTCTCATTACAGAACTTTTGAGTTTTATCATAGTTTTTAGTAGTACACCAATGCATAAAGTGTATCATGACACGTGACCTATAAACAGTTCGATTATTATTCTTCCCAGGATTCATTAGGCATTCAAGCTCCTAATTTCACCAAAGATTCTTCGTCGGGGGCGCAGTGAGGTCATGGTCTTTAGTGTCCTGAACAATACCACCGCGAGGCCTTTTCCTCTATAAAGGGAAAAGGCGTAGAATACACCATTGCTTCAGTATGATGTAACTTGTGTAAATTAAACATATTTCAAAGTATTTTATTTAATAGAAGATGAAACTTTGAATGTAAAATATGTCTTTGATGAATGGGGCCATAAAATAAAATGTAAAATGTAGTCATTCCTAACAGTGTGTTGAGAAATATGGCTCTCTAAAAAGTCTTGTATTCTGAATTGAGTTTATTCAAGAATATTTATAAGTTCCTATCCTGAATTAACACTGTGCTCTGTGACAAGCCTATCTTCTTGCAGGAAATTAGACTTTATTTTTTATTTTATTTTGTTTTCTTAAGGATTCTATTTATCTATTTGTCAGAGAGAGACAGACAGACAGCACAAGCAGGGGGGGCAGCCAGCAGAGCTGGCAGTGGGAGAAGCAGGCTCCCTGCTGAGCAAGAAGCCCAATGTGGGACTTGATCCCAGGACCCTGGGATCATTATCTGAGCTGAAGGCAGACGCTCAACCGACTGAGCCACCCAGGCATCCTGGGCATTAGACTTTAAACAGTGAATTACGTAATTACTTCAATAAAAGTTTTACAAGGGGCACTGAAAATGTACAGTGTGTTGCTCCAGGGGTGTGAAGGGTATGTAAAGTCATCTGGGAGCTCTGAGACGGTTCTCTTGAGGAAATGATACTTGAGCTGAGCTATGTAAAGATGGGTACAAATTAAATGGATGAACGTTTAGAGATGGTGGGATGATTCCAAGTAGAATGAAATGCTGAGTGATGGTCCTGAGTGGAAGGAGCAGGGATTAAAAATGAATGTGTAGGGGCGCCTGGGTGGCTCAGTCGTTAGGCAGCTGCCTTCAGCTCAGGTCATGATCCAGGGGTCCTGGGATCAGGACCCACATCGGGCTCCCCACTTGGTGGGAAGCCTCCTTCTCCCTCTCCCACTCCCCTTGCTTCTGTTCCCCCTCTTGCTGTGTCTCTCTCGGTCAAAAAAAAAAAAAAAAGAATGAGTGGGCTGGAGTGCAGAGAGCAAGGGGGTGGTGTGCAGAGATCAGATCCTGAGGGGCTAGGAGACATTAAAGATTAGGTCAGCTCTTTTCTATAGTGTGACTGTAAATGTGTTGTCCAAACCAGGCCATTTGAGAATAAAAGTCAGCACCATTACTAATATAAATAATAAATAAATCAGTGTATGTATTATATATCTATAAAAACAGATTTTTATAATGCTTTTACTTGGATACTAGTCACTTCCCAATAGCAGCAACAGGGTGTGGAATCTTTGCAGCAAGCTTGCTGTGGAAGATGACTCTACACTAGCATGTACTGGTTCTATGATAAGATCATTAAAGGTGGGGTGCCTGGGTAGCTCAGCTGGTTAAGTGTCTGCCTTCTGGTTTTAGCTCAGGTCATGACCTCGGGGTTGTGAGTGTGAGCCCCAGGTTGGGCTCTGTGCTGCGTGAGGAGCCTGCTTGAGATTTTCCCTCTGTGCACCCTCCACTCCCACTCATGCCCCCCCTCCCCCCAAAAAGATCATCGAAGACAATTTTAGTGTAATTTTGGCCACTGGCTAATTTCATAACCCTGAGTATTCTAGGACTCAATATGTTTTAGTTTCCCCCCCTATTGTTTTGAATTTTCCTTTAAAAAATGTATTTTCTTTAAAAATTTTTTTACGTATTCTCCATGCCCAGCATGTAGCCCAGCACAGGGCTTGAATTCATCACCCTGAGATCAAGAGTTGGATACTTAACTGAGCCACCCTGGTGCCCCTAAAAAATATATTACTGACATTTCAAACATAAAAAACAAACTAGTCTAGTGAATTCAATATCCTCATCACCAAGTTTTAGTAATTATTAAAATAATTATTAAATTAGTATTATTTATGCCTCTTTCCACTCTTTCATCCCCTGGATTATTTTGGAGTAATTCCAGATGACATATTTTGTTTGTAAATATCTGTGTATGTATCAAAAAGATAAGAAAAATTATAAAAGCAGAACAAATCTCCTCAAAAACATTAATATCAATTTCTTAATATCATCAAGCATTTGTTATATAAAATTACCATTTACTAATTTTCTCATAAATTAAAAATTTTTTCTTCATTTAAATCAGAATCCAAATAAGATCTGTATCTTATATCTTTTATCTTATATCTTTTAAGTTTGTTTTTTTTTAAGATTTTATTTATTAGACAGAGATCACAAGTAGACCGAGAGACAGGCGGGGGGGTGAGGGGGGCGGAGCAGGCTCCCTGCTGAGCATAGAGCCTGATGCGGGGCTCGATCCCAGGACCCTGGGATCATGACCCGAGCCGAAGGCAGAGGCTTTAACCACTGAGCCACCCAGGTGCCCCTATCTTTTAGGTTTTTAACAAAGTTCTCCTCCATATTTTCTTTCAAAAATTTTTAAAAAAATTTTTGTTTTTGTTTTTTTGCAAGTACGGAATAGAATGTTCATGCTACGGTTTCATCCAGTCTGCACTTATGCTGATTGTATTTCTGTGGTGATGTTTAACATGTTCCTTTGTATTTGTATTTTCTGTAAATTGATTACATGGAAAGCAGTGGGTCTCAACATGGGTGTTGGCAATTTGCAGTTTGGTGAGTAGAGGCCAGGGTTGCTACTAAACATGATATATTGTCCAGGAGGCCCCCACAACAAAGAATTATCTAGCTTAAAACGGTGCTGTTAAACACCATGGTTGAGAAACTATGATCTAGAGACTATCAACTTGAGGTTTAATTATTTTTGGTCTAGTTCTTTCTCTTTTTGTGATTTTAGGAGTGATTGCTTATTGCCCAGATCCATTCATTTATTAGGGATTCACAAAAGGGTAGTATTCTAATTCTATCATTCCTTCCTTCTTTCTTTATTATTTGGAATACCTCTGTAAAGAGAAACTGCCCTTTTTTAATTATTTGGTTATCCCCTGTAGCATATAGTAAAGACAGGTTAAATGCCTGATATTTTCCTTTCTTTACCAACCAGTAACATTTTATATATTATTCCAGGTTGATCTCCTATCAAGAGTTCTTGGCATTTGAATCTGTTTTATGTGCTCCAGATTCTATGTTCATAGTGGCTTTCCAATTGTTTGACAAGAGTGGAAATGGCGAGGTGACATTTGGTAAGGAAAAAAAAAGATTGTAAGTGATAAGTGAAGTCAGTAAGGCTGGTCCAGTCTTTAAATGCTAAATCTAGTAACTGCATATAGATTGCTGCTTATTTAGGAGCTAGTCAATAAGTGAAGTATTAATTTCCTGAAAGAATTTACATAGATAAAATTAAAATGGTGTATTTCCTTCAAAACTTAAGACTATTGCAAAAAAGTAAGGAATCTAGGAATGTCGTTGCTCATTGAGTCATTGACACTTTACATTCCTAAAATAGGTGGTGTAAAATTTTCTTGTTCTGGGCTAGCCTGGGCAAAATTCTTTATGAAACAGACTGTGAACAACATGGAATAATCATGTCATTCTTTAAGGAATTTTTGGGTAGAAAGTGCAGAGCTTTTCAGTAGCAGTCTGGGAAATTGCTGCTCTGTCATTGTAGCACCAAGAATGGAACCGAAGGAGGGAGTTAAGAATAGTTAGCATTCTCTAAACCCCCATTATAGATTTTTGATCTTAGGAAACAAGCCTAGTACGTTGAAATTGAAATCCGTATTAAATGTAGAAATTGATATAAACCCTTTGGTAGACACATAGTTTAGCGCAATGTCATTGTTTGACAAGCATATAAACTAGAATTTCTATCTGTAGCCATGTGTTAGTTTTTAAAGATGCTTATTTGTGGTAATTAGTTTGTGTTTAAAGTATCTCCGAATTTTTCTGACAACAGGCTTTTCAATGAAAACAATGCAGTGTTTTTAAGGATCTTGAACTCTCTTCCCTTTTTTTTTTTTACACTTACATTTTTTATTATAATAAACACATAAAACCTTAACCATTTTTCAGCATACAATTCAGTAGTGTTGAGTATATTCATGTTGTTGTGAAACAGATTTCCAGAACTTTTTCACCTTGTAAAGCTGAATTTTAGCCCTTTTATGCTGTGAATTGGCATCAATATGTGGTAGAAAAACTCTTGAAAATCAGGCTTTCCCTGACTGTAGCGCTAAATATTTATTTACTGCAGTATTTGTTATATAAAAAACATCTTTCAGTTAAACTCAAAGGAGGAAGTATCACTGCCATGGAAATAATGATGAGGAAGTATAGGTATTCAGAAGGACCAGTGGTGCCTTTACTTTTTAATTTTAGTGGGCACATTTTCTAGCTTGGCATTGACCTTTTCCTTTTGTCCATTGACCCCGTTATTTTCTGTATAAGAAGATTTTCCCAAATAAACACCAATGCAGACAGAACTCCTTGGGTTTTTGCATCTTTCTTGGCATGCTCCCTGCTTTGGTGCAAGCTCTGGCCATTCTTCTTCCTAAAGGTTGACTTTCCCCAGAAGCACCTAGATTCTGTAGTTTGAAGTATAAAAACCTTTATCATGTAATCATTCAGTATTAACCTTGGACCACTAATAATGCTGCATTTTCTATTTTCAGTAGGTATCACACATTCTCACATGTCTCACTTTCAAATGTTGTACAGCAGTTCTTGGGAAATACTTTGATACAAATATCTGCATTAGGGACAGCATACCTGTGGTTCTATCATGTGTCCATTGTTTAAAAATTAGATTTCCCAAAACCAAATTGTGGTTTCTTTTGTCCCTCCTACCTTGGTATCTTGGTTCTTTGTGTCTCCTCCATTTGCTTTTCCCGATTTTATTTTAAAAAAACAAGTTGCTCAAGTCAGTTCATCCAATAGAATAACAATAGAGACTCATGCCAGTGTTGATTAGTAGATTAATCAACTAATGAAATAGTTGATTTCAAATAAATGTGTTTATAAACACATTTTTTTATGCAAATGAAAGCTTGGAGTTATTAGATCCCAACTTTAGCATTTTAAAGATCTTTTGTTTTCCCCCAGACCATGATGTAAGAGTTAGAATTTTATGAAAATATAATTAAGATTAAAAGCCAAACAAATCACTTTCCATTGTTATAACACCTGATATGAACTGAAAAACATATAAATCCTCCAAAATTCCGTTTTCATTCTTCTGTTTCATAATCTAGAGATAGGAAGATTCTTACGGAATAATATACAGCTGAACGTCCTTTCAACACTGTTCTTGGAGTCCCTGGCCAGCTGGATGGTTGTCTTGATGTTCATATATTTCCTGAGACCTTGACCATTTTCCTTTCCTGCCTTGCCTCCCTAGTTTTGAGGATCCATTTTGGACAAATTTTCTTAAATAAAAATCATAATGAAGGAGAGAAAGTTAAATTTTATATTCTTAGGAGGAAAAGCATTGAAACTGTTACAAATGCCATTTAACAAGATTTCTAAGGCCTACTCATTACAGGCTGTTTTCAAGATGATAGAATTTCAGCATAAGGAAATAATTAACTTGGAGTTTATTTTTATAGGATTTTGGATCTGTGATAAAGGTCAGTTTTTCATGTTTGTATCCACTTAATAAAATGAATTATGCTTATTTTTAAATAAATGCTAAAGTAAAAGGAAATTTTAGATCCATAATAACTAAATTCTTTTCAACTACATGGCCTTATGTTTTCTAGTTTGGAACTTATTTATAGTTTTCTCTTGAGCACATCAGGAGAGAAAGGCGGGAGAGAATATTGGATGTCAGGTATAATGGAGTGGAGAAAACTGTTATGCCCTTGATATCTCGTAGACTACGATGATGTTATCTGTGTATTTGTATATATTGTTCTCATCTATGCTTTTGTTTTTTTAGATATGTTTTTTAATACACATCAGATTAGATACTTAAACTGTGCATTTTTTGGAAGTATTTATATAAATAGAAATATTGAACAACCTTCACTTGAGTGCTGGAAAAATTTTGTGTTTTTTTTTTTTAATTTTTAGAGACGCCTCTACTTTGGGGGAGAGGACTTATATTGAGACTTTGGTTATCCATTTCAGAACATGCAAGCTCAGGAGAGGGTTCTGGAGTTTTTAAAAGAGTGAATAAAACCATTAGTTGTTTCCTCTTTGTTGTTCTTCCAATAAAACTTCTAATGCATGTTGTGGATAATGACTTACTGGTTTGTGTATCTGTTACTGCCTGGTGTCATGAGCCTTGTAGAGGCTGCTGCATGCCTGGTGTTTGCTAGATACAGTGCAAACTTGCCTTGGTCTCTCTGCCAGCCACCAGTGTACTGGATATTCTGCTCGGTAGAATCAGGTTGAGGTAACCTACAGAACCAGTACATACTACCTTGTGTTGTCAGTAGCTGTCATGCATTCGTCCCACATTTAAAAAATCAAAGCCTATTGCTTTAACAAAGATGTAATCCTTCTAAAAAAAATGAAACCCAAACTCCTATTGACTAATAAATGAATATAAGTAAGTTATAGAGTCTAAGTTTTCTACTGAAACCTCACCAACATTGTGTTTCAAACTGCTTGCCTAGGAATGGGAACTTTCCAAAGTAAATTTTTTTCAAGGGCCTATCTTCATCTCCCTACTGTAAAACCCTCAAAAAGCAGGGATTCCTTTTGATTTTATACTGTGTTTCATTGTCATTAGATACAAGAAATAAATATGTGTTCCATTTGTGCCTCTTTTTCCATGAAGGGAAGAACAGATTGGGTTTGGTTTAGGCATTACCACGGCTGTTACTAAAGGTTCAGGAGGTGGAAATCTAGATATGAATGATGTACCTTCTCTCACTGGAAACAAAGCTGTAGACTTGGAGTAATATGAAAATCTAATAGTAACAAATACCTATTTTAATCTGGTAAGAATTAGAGCTGCACTTGGATGTTCAGATTAAATCAGGAAGAATTTGAGATTTCTTTCAGATACTGCAGAGATGGTAATATTAATACTCAAGGCTACTAGAGTAGCTTAGAATTAGAGGCAAAAAAAGAAAAGGATATGCCATTTGGTGATAGACTCTTGAAGCATCTAGTTTCTATAGTAATAGATGCTCTTTAAATATAAACTTATCCTTCCTGAGAAATGGACCTTCACATGTATTTGGCAGGAAGACTACTCTACTGACTGATTGTGTAGTCCCTTCTGGAGGTAGGTAAAGGGTTAATAGAAATACTTTCTTGCTTGGAAAAATAGAGGGAGTCACCTAGGAAACTAATGCCCTACCTGGAAGTAGAGCCTAGCAGTGTGGGACTGAGTCTACATGCTATATTGGTTGGGACTTTCTCTGCTAAGTTCCTGTTGTTGAACTTTTTGTTGTTGTTGTTTGTTTTCCTTTGTTTTCTTTTTTGGTCTCTTAGTTGTTCCTCTTCTTTCTCCCCAAGTTTTCCTTCACTGAAAAACTCTTTACTTCCACAAGTCTCACCATTGTTTTTGTTCAGTTATGCGCAAGGAATTCATTGTTTTGGTGGGAGTCCTTCTAAAAGCCTCTCTGACTTCACTTTAAGAACTGTGCAGGTGAAACTCAGCTATTGAGGACTTCCCCCCCCCCCCCCCCCGACAATAAAAATGTTTGGCCTATTAAGTTGGAAGCAGTGGCTCCTGCTGGGCTGGAATCCTTGGAATCAGTATGTCGTTGGGCTGATGGTAGGTGGGCTGTGTCACAGGGCTGATGGCTTGTATACCTACAGGAGGAGTTCTCTGGCCACACCGTTGGTACAGCAGCTCCTTCCAGGCTCATTCATGGAACAGGCATGGTGGCAGTCTTGGAGAAGAGTGCCAGCCCCGGTCAGAGGTAATTTTGTACTGCAGAAAGGTGAACAAGACCAGTAGGAAGCCCCATAAGGACCAGGGGAGGGATGAGGGTGGATGAGATGGGGAGACACGGTGTGGGCTGCTGGGGAAATTAAAACCTCTATTAAGACATATTTACATGATATATATGCTTCAATGTGTGTTTCATCTAGTCCTATCATCATAAGTGACTGATACAGCTAAACTGACTAATGTTATACGTCTGTGAACATTTTTACTTAATCACAGTTGTCACCATTACCTGCCCTCCTTTCCTTTGAGCAAAGAGAACATAATGACAGGCGACTTTTGTGTCTGGCCCCAATTCCATTTTCAGAGGAATTATAAACCATCTCTTTCATAAGCCCATGCTCTGCAGGAAGTGAAAAAGTGGTCTATTGTTTTCTATATGTCAGAAAACGAATGGATTCCTATATCCCATAGCCAAACCAGGCTAGTATAAAACACTAGATCATGATCTTGCTGCCTAAGATGTGACTGTCATAGCTCTTTCATCCAGGCTGGAGCTATGGCCACTGAAATAGCACTCCAAGGAGTGCTGCTTAGAGCCAAAGACCCTTGTTTGCCACTGGAAAGACGGGATTCTCTCTGGGGGGAAAACTTTCTGTGCAGTTTCAGTTAGTTGCCCTGGGAATATTTGAGATTATTGGGGTTCTCTTTCATGTCATGCAGAACTTGATAAAATTGGGTAAGATAAGAACATCATCTCTTTGAGCTATTGCCTCACACAAGTAGAAGCTCTCCAGTTCTGGAGTTTTTGTATAACTTTTTTTTTTTTTTTTGGATAAGCGCATCCTGGTAAAGTGGTGATTATGAATTGGACCTTAAAACAATAGTTGTACTAATTATTTTTGTAAGCTTCCTGAATTAGCCTTAGGCAGCTGGTAGTGAAAATAATAACAGAAGGGAAGTGGGACACATCAAGAGGTGCCAAAGTAGGTTGGAAATTTCGTTATTCCTAGTAACTATAGTTGTAGCCTGTGACATAGTTAAAATAATTAAAAGTGTCGGGTGGGGGTGGTTAATAAAATACAGCACATATTAGTGGTCATAATAAAACCACATACAAAGTGTGAGAAGTAGGAAATGTTGAAACAAGTACTCATGGAAAAGGACACTTCAATATTTGGGGAGATTACTATGAGTAATTTAAGCTACCATTTTAATTGTTTCAAAGATATTCCAACAGCTTATTTAGAAGTTGTTAGGAAGTTTACAAAACAGGACTTTAGTTAAAGTTTTTATTATGGAACTTTTTTTGAGTGTAAGTCAGACATTGTAACTTTGGTTCGTAAGTATCCATTTTGTGATTGTAGAAAACAGTTTCATAATTAAGTAAATTTTCGTAGTTTGAAAGCTTTTGAATCTTTGATTGTATTTGATTAATTTCACACTAATATTCTAATATTTTCTGATCATATAAAGGGAATTCAGTTTTATTCCACCATTATATAAAACTTCTCTAGGTAGTATTATATGCATTTCTTATCAACTCTTATAGTTGAGTTTTAGGACTTGTGACCTTTAAAATAAAGGTTGTCATAAAGTAACTTATTCCCTTTCATATATTAATGTTTAAAATAAATATATATACATTAAGTTATTCTGTTTTTTAAAAGATTTTATTTATTTATTTGAGAGAGAATGAAAGAGAGAGCATGAGAGGGAAGCGGTTCAGAGGGAGAAGAGTCCCTGCTGAGCAGGGAGCCAGATACAGGACTCAGTCCTGGGACTCTAGGATCATGACCTGAGCCAAAGGCAGTCGCTCAACCAACTGAGCCACCCAGGCACTCATAACTTAAGTTATTCTATTCTGCTTTCTATTGATTTTTTCATGTTTCCTTAGTTTAACACTCAGACCTTAAATATAAGAAATCAATGTGATTAATTTGGGAATAGAGCAGCTGGCTAATTAAAGATCATAAAAAGTCTTCGCTGATCTCCCATATTTAGCTCTAAATATTTTTTGTAACCCTTATTATTTTAACTATCTTACAAATTTTAGCATATTTTACAACTGTTGAAATTCCATGTAGGTTTAAGGGTGAACTTTTGTATTGATTAAAAGCCAGGATCCCATGAAATGCTACTGAGTTAATTTTTTTTGTTTTTAGAAACAAAACCCCATACATTTAATATGGGTTTATGGAAGGTAAAAATAATTTAACATGGTTTGTAAACTCTGACACAGTGTTGCTAATTAGGCAAGAAATAAATGTTACATTCCATCTGAAAGGAAAGATGAGAATCCCATCTCCCCAGTGACATCCAATGCCTTCTTCCAACTTACTGATAGCTGTGACCTATTCGGAGCTGTTACATTGAGTCCAGACTGGTAGGATTTCCAGTTCCAGATTCTTCCACCTTCTTAGGCCTTCTCCCAATAGTAATGCTTTTATCAAGAAAAAAAAGGTATATAAAACTAAAGGGAATCCATTAAACCATTTACAATGTGAGATTGGTATCTTATTCAAAGAATTTGCAGAAATTAGAGAAAAGAGCATAGTTGGAGATTATAAAACATTAAACTTCCACTAATTAGTAAAATTGATAGCTATGGATGGTACAACACTTCCACTAATACAATTGGCATAAACTTGAAAATAATTTTCTTCTTAAGACATCAGTAAAACAGGCTTCCTGCTTTCTTAACTTTGCTAATGATTCTTTTTTCCTTTTTTTTTTTTTTTTTTGGCATGAGCTTCTGAATTAGGCTATCCAGTCTATGCTTGTTAAAGTACCAGTCATTCGTGAATTGACTTTTATTTTAAGTGTAGAACTGTGTAAGAAAGTGACTGACGTTGTTAGTGCATGAAGACAAGCTGTCAGAGGGTTTTGGTTGTATGTTACACAGCTTGACTGGTTCCTATCTAAAAGTTAGTGTGCTGTGTTTAGTCCTTCTTTATTTAAAAGTGAATCACTAATTTCACTTATCTTAAAATATTTTTAATAGTTGGGACTAATAATCATGCTTTTTATGGGGATTTTGAAGCTTTGTCTCAAGACCATATTTTTGACAATATCAGAAGCTTTTAATAAGGTGCTTGCTGCTGAGCTAATGATATGCTTTTGGTAGTATTTCTTATACCTATCTTCAATAGACATTCAGGCTAGTGTGAATGTAATAATCAAGCCTCAATCAAACCATACTTAGTATGACAAATATTGCATTATACTGTAATTTAGGTATTCATGCTTCTGATAAAGGGCTTAATTCGACTCCTTGAGGAATCGGGAAAACACTATTGATTTTTTTACTGGAATGCAAAGTAGCAGCCATTTGTAGTGCAAGATATAAATCACTTCCTAATTAAAATAAAATCAGGAGAAATTAAGAATCTCATGGCCTTATATGTAATGGTACACAATCTTAAGTGTAAAATTATATTTTGTATCAATTGTGTTCCTATGCATGGGTTTCTGGGCACAAAAAATTTTGCAGCTAATCTTAATAGAAGCAGATAATATTGACTTGAAATTTCTCTTAATTTCTTTCTGTAGGAACATTGCAGTGGACTAAACTACTTACTCCAGATATAATTTATTTATTTTTGTTTTCCCTTTTAAGAAAATGTCAAAGAAATATTTGGACAAACTATTATTCATCATCATATCCCTTTTAACTGGGACTGTGAATTTATCCGTCTGCATTTTGGGCATAATCGGAAGAAGCATCTTAACTACACAGAATTCACACAGTTTCTCCAGGTGAGCTTAGTTTTCATAACTGGTATAAATACATGTCATTTCTCCTCCACTTCCTTCCTTTTTAGTTTTAAGTTTATTACCAAAAATAGCAATTCCTTGTGGCATTACACACCCATTTTTCATTTCCCACTCCCAGAGGCAACTTTTAAAAACTCCTATAATTGTTTCTTTCGGTGATTACTTCCATATCTTTAAATAATAAACCCACATTGGCACTTCTACTTTCTTAAAATCTCTTTTTTTAATTGAAGTATAGTTCACACACAATGTTAAATTAGTTTCAGGTGAACAACATGGTGATTGCCTATTCTGTGCTCACCACAAGTGTATCTACTGTCTGTCCCCATACAATGCTGCTATAGTACCATGCATTATATTCCCTATGCAGTGCCTTTCATCTCTTACTTATTCATGCCATAAATGGAAACCCCTCTTTCTTTCATCCCTTTTGCCCATCCCCCACATGCTTCCCCTCTGGCAACCACTAGTTCTCTGTATTTATGGGTCTGTTTCTGCTTTGTTCATTTGTTTTATTTTTTAGATGCCACATATAAGTAAAATCATATGGTATTTGTCTTTGTCTGACTTATTTCAGTTAGCATAGTACCCTCTAGGTCTGTCACTACTGCTGTAAATGGCAGGATCTCATTTTTTTAATGGGTAAGTAATATTCCATTGTATATATATATACCACATCTTCCTTATTCATGTATCAAGGGATACTTGGGTTGCTTCCAGTTATCTTGGCTATTGTAAATAAAGTTGCAATAAACATAGGGGTTCACATATCTTTTCAAATTAGTGTTTTCATTTTCTTTGGGTAAATACCAAGTAGTGGAATTATTGGATTGTATGGTGCTTCTGTCTTTAATTATTGCCAGGAGCCTCCATGCTGTTTTTGTACAGTGGCTGCACTAATTTGCATTCCCACCAACAGAGCCTGAGGGTTCCCTTTCTCCACATCCTCAACAATACTTGTGATTTCTTATGTTTCTAATACTAGCCATTCTAATAGATGTGAGGTAATATCTCAGTGTGTGTGTGTGTGTGTGTGTGTGTGTGTGTATGTGTGTGTGTGTGTGTTTTAAAGAGTTATTTATTTATTTTAGAGAGCGCGCGTGGTGGGATAGAGGGGCAGAGGGAGAAAGTGAGAGTGTCTTAAGCAGACTCTGAGCTGAGCAGAGCCCAACACAGGGCTCAATCCCATGATCCTGAGATCACAACCTGAACTGAAACCAAGAGTTGGATGCTTAATGGACTGTGTTGGCCATCTAGATGTTGTCTTGGAAAAATGTCTGTTCATCTCCTCTGCCTGTTTTTCTGCAAATATTTTCTCCCATTAACTACATTGTCTTTTTCTTTTGCTGATGGTTTCCTTTGCTGTGCAAAAGCTTTTTATTTTGGTGTAGTCCCAACAGTTTACTTTTGATTTTCTTTCCCTTGCCTCAGGAGATGTATTTAGAGAAATGTTACCAAGGCCAATGTCAGTGAGATTCCTGCGTATGTTTTCTCCTAGGGGTTTCGTGGTCTCAGGTCTTATATTTAGGTCTTTAATCCATTCTAAGTTTATTTTTGTGTGTGGTGTAAGAAAGTGGTCCAGTGTCATTCTTTTGCATAGTTTTGTTCAGTTTCCTAGCACCATTTATAGAAGAGACTGTCTTTTCCTCATTATATATTCTTTCTTGTTTTGTTGTACATTAATTGACCGTATAATTGTGGGTTCATTTCTATGCTCTCTGTTCTGTTCCATTGATCTATGTGTATTGTTGTGCCAGTACCGCACTGTTTTGATTACTAGAGCTTTGTAGTATATCTTGAAATCTGGGACTGTCGTACCTCCAGCTTTATTATTCTTTCTCAAGATTGCATGGCTATATGAGGTCTTCTGTGGTTTTGTACTCTACTTTAAAAATGTTCACTTTTAGGTATTTTTCATTGAATTTGAAGGGTGGAAGATTAGGAGCTGGTTCTTTCACCCCTCTCTCTCTATCCCACAGACTTGGATACTTTTTGTCTCCATCACCCATATAATTATGTTATGATTCTGCTTAGATCAATAATCATATTTTAATTACAATAATTTTATAAATACTATGTGTGACTAAAATGATTACTTAGGATTTCTAGTTCTTCTTATTTGTTTAGTTTTCTATGTATTAATGCTAATTCATTCTTAAATTTTGCCTCAGTTATTAACATCTCATTTTAATATATTTACAACATTAGGTATTCAGTCTATCAATTTCGTCTTCTTAGAGCTCTCTAGGAGCTTTTTCTTTTTTAAAAAATCCAGGTAAAATTCACTTAACATAAAATTAACCATGTAAAAGTGCATGATTTAGTAGCATTTAGTACAATCCACAGTGTTGTGCAACTACCACCTTTGTCTTATTCCCAAACCTTTCATTACCAGAAAAACCCCTCTGTACTCATTAAGCAGTCACTCCTCATTCCTGTTTTTCTTCAGCTCCTGGCAGCCACCAAACTACCTTCACCTCTGTGGATTTACTTCCTCTGCATAGTGCATATGCAGTAGCCCCCCAACATTATTTACAGTTTTGCTTTTTGCAGTTTCAGTGTACCTGCGGTCAGCCGCGGTCCAGAAGCAGATAATCCCCCTTCTGATGTATCATCAGAAGTTCAGTAGTAGCCTAATGCTATGTCACAATGCTCCCACCATTCACATAACTTCATCTTATCACTTAGGCATTTTATCACCTCAAGTTATCACAAGAAGAAGGGTGAGTACTGTACCGTAAGATATTTGAAGAGGACAAGAGAGAAAGAGACCACATTCACATAACTTTTATTGCAATGTAATGTTATAATTATTCTGTTTTATTATTATTTTAGTGATTACTGTTAATCTCTTACTATGTCCAATTTAGGAATTAAACTTCATCGTATGTATGTATGTATGGGAAAAAACCAGTATATATAGGGTTTGGTTCTATGTGCAGTGTCAGGCATCCATTTAGGGGTCTTGGATAAAGACCCATGGATAAAGGAGGACCACTGCTGGTGGAATTATACAATACGACTTTTTATGTCTGGCCTTTTCTCACTTCACATAATGTTTTCAAGGATTATCCATGTTGTAGCATGTATTACTACCTTATCCCTTTTTACAGCTGAATAATATTCCATTGTATACATATACAATATTTTGTCTATCCATTCATTAGTTGTTGGACACTTGGGTTGTTCTCGCATCACCTTTTGGCACTTGTGAACATTGGAGTACATGTATTTGTTTGAATACCTGTTTCCAAATCTTTTGAGTATATCCCTAGATATGAAATTGCTGTCACGTAATTTTATCTTTAACTTTTTGAAGAATTGCCAGACTGTTTTTCCACAGCCCCTGCACCATTTTCTTGGAACTTTCTGACCTGCTTCATGGTTGCAGGCTAGAGTTTGTACTTTTTGCATAGCTGTCAGTCAGTCCGTCATCTACATTCACGGTGGGGAATCCATTTGTTTTTCTTTTATGTTGACTCTCCTGTTTTTTGTATTCCATCTCTTCCTTTATTATGGTTTACTTCCTCTTTTTGGTGGAATGCTTCCTTCAAGGGCTTCTTTCGTGTTTTTTTTTTTTATTAAGATTTTATTTATTTATTTGACAGACGGAGATCACAGAGAAGCAGGCAGAGAGAGAGAGGAGGAAGCAGGCTCCCTGCTGAGCAGAGAGCCCCATGTGGGGCTCGATCCCAGGATCCTGGGATCATGACCTGAGCTGAAGGCAGAGGCTTTAACCCACTGAACCACCCAGGCGCCCCCTGCAAGGGCTTCTTGAGGAAAGTAAAATAATTTTTTTGTGAGACTTTCCATATCTGAAAAACTCTGCACTGTTTACACTTAGTATGATTGGGTATAGAATTCTTTTTTTTTTTTTTTAAGATTTTATTTAGTTATTAGAGAAGGATTGAAAGAGGGGCAGGAAGGAGAAGCACTCCCCATTGAGCAGGGAGCCAAGGTGGGGCTCAATCCCAGGACCCTGGGATCATGACCTGAGCCTTAATCAGATGCTTAACTGACTGAGCCACCCAGGTGCCTGACTGGGTATAGAATTCTACTAGGAATTATTTTCCTCCTAATTTTGAAAACATTTCTCCTATTTTCTTGCTTCCTGTTTTGCCACTGAAAAATCCAGTGCCATTCTCATTCTTGATCCTGTTTTGAAACACTTATTCACTCTGGAAGGTTTTGTTTTTTTTTTTCCTTTTCTTCAGTATGTTGAAATTTCATGATGATATTCCTTGGGGCGGGGCATTCAGTGGGCTCTTTAATTAGAAAACTTTTGTCCCTCAATTCTTGAAAATATTCTTTTTTAAAAAAAAATTTATTTATTTATTTGAGAGAGAGAGAGAGATCACAAGTAGGCAGAGAGGCAGGCAGAGAGAGAAGGGAAGCAGGCTCCCTGCTAAGCAGAGAGCCCGATGCAGGGCTCGATCCCAGGACCCAGAGATCATGACCTGAGCCCAAGGCAGAGGCTTAACCCACTGAGCCACCCAGGCGCCCCTTGAAAATATTCTCATTACTTTTCTTATTTATTTTCTTTCTTTCATTTAATATGGTAAGCATATTAAATGTATGATTTAGTTTTTTCTTCTCTTCTACTTTTGAACATTTTATTCAGTTCTAATTTTGTTACATTTCAAATTTTCAGTTAAAAAGAACTGAATATTCCTTTTTAAAAAATAGCATATTCTTTTTTCATGGATGTGCTCTACTTCTCCCTTCTCCAAAGATATTGAAGGCAGATGTTTTTTTCCTTCCCCTGCGAAGTGTCTGTTTTCTCCAAGTTTCTTCTTCTTTGTTTGTGTTTCTTTATTTGGCTTTACTCATGTCTGATTGTCATTGGACTTCTGCTCATATTTAAGAGTAAGGCTTATTGAGTTCCTGGTACTACTTATTAACTCTTGACCTTATTGTAAAGTTCACTGGCTGGGCTGTTCTTTTGGGGTCCCTCTAATGTCTGTATGTTCAGGTCTTTTCTTTTGAATCCCACCTGGAATATTCAATCTGGCTTTTGACATTCTGGTTGTTGAATAAGAGAGGAGGGCTGGAGGTCTCAACATTCATTATGGAGATGGACTTTCATTGACTTACCTCTTTTCAACTGCACCTGGTCTCCCCTACTCTGAAGACCCTCTGTTACATTCTCAAGGCAGTGAACCTCTAGTCTTCTCCCAGGCTTGGGAAAAGGCAGAATCCTAGCTACAGTGAAGCAGTGCAGGTGACTAACTGCATTTTAAACAGACTTCCATCTAAACCTCCTATTTGTAGTTCCACTTTTACTGTCACTCTGCAGGTACTAGTGTAGCCAATTCCTGAGTGTTTTGGGGGGTCTTGGATTTGGGGGGGTCTTAGTCATTGAATTGCTTTTTGGCTTTTTCCATGTCCAGTTTTCTTGAGTCTGCTTATCTGTCACTTGTCTCTGCTCTCTAATCTTAAAAATGTAGTTGCTATCTTTTTTTCTGTTCTCTTTGTCCTTGAGTGTCTGTTTTTAGTTCCTTTACTGTGATTTTAGCAAAGAGTGGAGTTTTAGAAGACACCAGAGTTACATTACTAGTCATTCTCATTCACTGCCACAGTTTCTGAAGCTCAGCTGTTTTTATCTCATAGTCAGATGAAATACATTTTTACATGAGCATAACTTCCTTTTTTTTACTCTTTCCTTCAGTTCCCCTATCCACACTTGAAATCTGAAAGCGGACTTGTTTTATCTTTTACTTATTAGAGTATCTTTATCTTTTAAGATTAAAGTGTCTTTTTAGAGTATCTTTAGGTATTTTATCTTTTATAAGCCTAGGATATTGTTTTTCTTTATGCGCATGATCGCAGTTTGAACACAATATCCTTTAGGTGTGGTTGTTTGTAGAACCCAGTGCTTGTTCTAACACTTGCACATTTAGTGCCTATCTGACTGACTCTGTAAAGTGCGCAAACTGGAAAAGTTGAAAATATTATTTATTTGAGACATGATTATTTAAAAAAGGAAATGATCCCTGAAACTAAAACTACACTATATGAATTTGAATTTAAATAAAATCTTGAAAGAAAAAAAATAAAATTAAGAAGGAAATGTTCTGGGCACCTGAGTGGCTCAGTTGGTCAAGCGACTGCCTTCGGCTCGGGTCGTGATCTCGGAGTTTCGGGATCGAGTCCTGCATCGGGCTCCCAGCTCTATGGGGAGTCTGCTTCACCCTCTGACCTTCTCCCCTCTCATGCTCTCTCTCTCTTTCTCACATAAATAAATAAAATCTTTAAAAAAAAAAAAAAAAAAAAAAAAGAAGGCCATGTTCTTCCAACTAGTGTTTTTTAAGATTTCTCTAAAGATGGTTTGTTCTTGACATTGGTTCCCTCACATTTATTAAGGAATATCTAATTCTACCCTGATATATTACTTATATTACATAAACTGGAGAGCTTTAGATAGGAACCTTCTTTTCTTCCCCTTTGTTTTGCTTCTCATTTGAAGTCCTTAATGTTAATTTTTTAACCTTTTTATTTTGAAAGACTTTAAGTATATTTAAAAATAGAACAGTGTAATGAATTTCCATGTACCCATCAACCAGCTTTAGCAGTTCTTAACTGTTGGCCAGTCTTATTTTGTCTGTAGTCTCCACCGTGCTTCCTCCTGGATCATTTGGAAGCCAATCTGATACCGTCTACAGTTTCATCTGTGATACTTTCCCTATGTATTTTTAAAAGATACTTAGGAGTCCTCCATTTGTTAACCTAATAGAAAACAGAAAATCTATCCTTCCAGCGTTACTCTTGCAATGAGGATTCTGCTTTGTCTTTAATATAAAGGCCCACATTTTCTCCAGTACCGAGTGTCATTAATAAGGCTTCATTGTGTCCATGGTTGCCACTGGATATTTCTGAGAGAGTAAGACATATAGATGGAGAAGACAAAAACTTGAGAAAAACATAAAGAAGGAGGAAAAAAGGAGAAGGGAGGAAGGCAAAACATATATAAGACATGGAGTGGACCTGTGTCTATTTCTGATGCCATTAGGAATATTCTTTCTGTGGGGGATACTTCCAACAGTATTTTAAGGTTGAAATAAAGACCTAAAATTCCTGTTTCATTTGAGTGATATGGTTGGAGGTGATAGGAAGGAATGGAGTGGGTAGGGGGAATGAAGAAAGTAGAAGAGGACAGAATTCACAAATATTTGGAGATTATACAACACATTCCTGAATAATTGATGGATCATAGAATAAATCAAAAAGAAAATCAAAATGTGTCATGAGACAAATGAAAGTGAAAACACAACATACCAAAATGTATGAGAAGCAGCAAAAGCAATTCTAAGAGGGAAGTTTATACCGACATTGAGAAAAAAATAAAGAATCTCTCTTTACATCTCAAGGAGCTAGAAGAAGAATAAACTAAGGCCAAGGTCGGCAGAAGGAAGAAAATAACAAAAGTCAAAGCAGAAATAAAGGAAATATAATAACTAGAGACATAATAATAAAAAGATCAATAAAACTGAGAACTGTATTTTTTTTAAGATAAACAAAATCGACAAGTGTTTAGATTGAGGAAAAAAAGACTTAGAAACGAAAGAGACATAAATGATAAGAGAACTACCAAGGATCATAAGAAACTACTTTGAATATTTCTATGCCAACAAATGAGATAACCTAGAAGAAATGGATAAATTCCTAAAAAACATCTATCCTACCACTTCTGAGTCATGAAGAAATAAAAAATCTAAACAGACCAATTACTAGCAAGGAGGTTGAGTCAGTAATTAAAAACCTCCCAAAAAGACAAAGACCGGATGGCTTTCTTGGTGAATACTACCAAACATCTAAAGAAGAGGTAATACCAGTCTTCCGCAGAGTCTTCCAAAAAGTAGACGAGGAGGGTAAACTTCTTCCAAATTCACTTTACAAGACCAGTGTTAACCCTGATAGCAGAGCCAGGCGAGGACTCTGCAAGAAAAGAAAACTACAGCTCAGTATTCCTTATGAAGATAGATACAGATAGCCTCAACAAAATATTAGTAAACTGAACCTTAAAGATTTTTAAAAATTATTTATTTACTTGACAGAGAGATAGAGCACAAGTAGGCAGAGCAGCAGGCAGAGGGAGAAGGAGAAGCAGGCTCTCTGCTGAGCAGGGAGCCTGGTGCGAGACTCGATCCCAGGACCCTGGGATCATGACCTGAGCCGAAGGCAGACACTTAACGGGGCCACCCAGGTGCCCAGTAAACTGAATTTAATAGTACATAAAAAGAAGCATACACCATGATAAAGTGGGACTTATTGCTGGAATACTAGGAGAATTCATCATATGTAAATCTTTACATGTGGTATACCATATTAACAAGATAAAGAATAAAATCATATGATCATCTCAATGGATACAGATACACATTTGACAAAATTCAGTATCCTTTCATGATAAAAATGCTTAGCAAATTAGCTGTAGATGGAACACACCTCAACATAATAAAGCACATACATGACAAGCCCATAACTCACATCATGCTCAGCAGTGAGAAGCTGAGAGCTTTTAAGATCAGGAAAAAGACAAGGATGTCCACTCTTACAACTTTTATTTTAAAAAGTATTGGAAGCTTTAGCCAGAGCAGTTAGTCTAGAAAAAGAAATAAAAGACATCCAAATTAGAAGGGAAGAAATGAAATTGTCTCTTTTTGCAGATGCCATGATATATATAGAAAACCCTAAAAAAGTACACACACACACACACACACACACACATACACACACAGTTAGCACTGATAAATGACTTCAGGAAAGTTTCAGGGTACAAAATCAAGATACAAAACCAATTGCATTTCTATACATTAACAGTGAACTATTAAAAAGAGAAATTAAGAAAAACAATCCCATTTGTAGAACATCAGAAAGAATCAAGTACTTAGGAATAAATTTAACCAAGAAAGTGAAAAATCTGGTCACTGAAAACTGTAAGCTACTGCTGAAAGAAGTTGAAGAAGACACAAATAAATGGAAAAATAATTGTGTTCATTCAAAGAATTAATATTGTTAAAATGTACATACTATCCAAAGTGATCTGTGGATTCATCACAGTCACTATCAAATTCCAATGGTACTTTTTAACAGAACTAGAGAAACAGTCATAAAATTTTTATGGAACCACAAAAGACCCCAAAGAGCCAAAGCAATTTTTTTTTTAAAGATTTTATTTATTTGAGAGAGAGGCAGTGAGAGAGAGCATGAGCGAGGAGAAGGTCAGAGGGAGAAGCAGACTCCCCGTGGAGCTGGGAGCCTGATGCGGGACTTGATCCCCGGTCTCCGGGATCATGACCTGAGCCGAAGGCAGTCGTCCAACCAACTGAGCCACCCAGGCGTCCCGAGCCAAAGCAATTTTGAGAAGAACAAAGCTGGAGACCTCACACTTTAGTACTCAAAACAGTATGGTTTTGTCAAAAGACAGACACCTAGATAAATGGAACAAAATAGCCCTGAAATGAACCCATGCATATATGGTCAATTAATTTCTGACAAAAGGGTTAAGAATACACAATGGAGGAAGGGTAGTGTTTTTAATAAACAGTGTTGGAAAAACTGGATATCTGCATGCAAAAGAATGAGACTGAACTGTCTTATACCATACACCAAAAGCAACTCAAAATGAATTAAAAACTTGAGCATAAGACCTGAAACTTTAAACTCTTAGAAGAAAACATAGTAGGTAATTTCCTTGACTTCAGTCTTGGCAATGATTTTTAAAATTTGACACCGAGGGACGCCTGGGTGGCTCAGTTGGTTGGACGACTGCCTTCGGCTCAGGTCATGATCCCGGAGTTCTCGGATCGAGTCCCGCATCGGGCTCCCAGCTCCACGGGGAGTCTGCTTCTCCCTCTGACCTTCTCCTCGCTCATGCTCTCTCTCACTGTTTCTCTCTCAAATAAATAAAATCTTAAAAAAAAAATTTGACACCAAAAGCAAAGGCAGCAGAAACAAAAATAAACAATAGGATAACATCAACATGAAAAGCTGCACAGTAAAGAAATCAGTCGACAAAATGAAAAGGCAACCGCTGGAATGGGAGAAAATACTTGCAAACCATATATCTGATAAGGGATTAATATCTAAAATATACAAGGAACTTATACAACTCAATTACATACATATATACATAAAAATGGGCAAGGGACCTGAATAGTCATTTTCCCAAGGAAGACATACAAATGGCCAAGAGGTATAGGAGAAGTTTTCAACCTCACTAATAATCAGAGATACGCAAATTAAAACCACAATGAGATGTTACTTCATATTTGATAGGCTGTATATTATCAAAAGACCAGAGACAACAAATGCTGACAAGGATGTGGAGAAAAGGGAACCCTTGTACATTGTTGGTGGCAATGTAAACAGGTACAGCCACTATGGAAAACAGTTTGGAGGTTTATCAGGAAATTAAAAATAGAACCACCTTATGATCCAGCAGTCCCACTTCTGGGTATGTATCCAAAGGGGGGAAAAAGTCACTATTTCAAAGAGGTAGTTGTACTCCCATGTTTATTGTAGCATTATCATAATAGCCAAGGTATGGAAGCAACCTAAGTGTCCTTTGGTGGATAAATGGATAAAGAAAATGTGTGTGTGTGTGCACATACACACAGACACACACTAGAATAGTATTCACTCGAAAAAAAAGAAGGAAGTCCTGTCCTTTGCAATAACTTAGATGAACTTGGGGGACATTACACTATGTGAAATAAGCCAAACAGAGAAAGCCATATTACAAGATATCACTTCTATGTAGAATTAAAAAAAAAAAAAAGTTGAACCTATAGCAACACAAAGTAGAATAGTGGGTGCCAGGGGCTCATTGAGGAGTGGGGTGGTGAGAGAAAGCAGAAGCTGGAAAAAGGTTACAAACTTTCAATTATAACATGAGGAAGGTCTGAGGATGTACAGTGTATCATGGTGACTATGAATAATACTGTGTTGTACAATTGAAATTTTTAAAATAGACTTTATTTTAGAGAGGTGGGGGAGGGGCAGACTCCACCCTGTGAGTGGAGCTCAACACAGGCTCAATCTCAGGACCCTGCGATCACAATCTAAACTGAAATCAAGAGTTGGACACTTAACTGACTGCATCACCTAGGCACCCCTGTATAATTGAAATTTGCCAAGAGAGTAGAACTTGAGTGGTCTCATAAAAAAGATAACTATGTGAGGTAATGGATGTGTTACTTAACATGGTGAGACTCCTTTCACAGTGTGTGCATATATCAAATCATGTTTCACACTTTAAATATATTATGATTTTGTTAATTTTATCTCAATAGATATTTTAACTTTTTTTTTTTTAAAGTAGAAGAGGGGGGAAAGAAAACTTTGTCAAATCATGCTGGTTGTTAATTTTGCACTTACCAGTTGAGTTTTAGTTCTCCACTCCTGTTGGTCTTTTCAAGGAAATCCAAACATTTAGATGTTTGATGACAGGTGTTACAATGTTTAGATATTTTCCTCAGTGTTATCATCTAATTTTTTAAAGTTATGGCTATTGAAAGATTTAGTAGTTTTCATATACTTGTTTCTAGCCTGCCAACCTGTTAAGAAAAAATAGTTTAGAAACTTGTCTTGTTGCTGGGATGCCTGGGTGGCTCAGTTGGTTAAGCGTCTGCCTTCAGTTCAGGTCATGATCCCAGGGTCCTGGGATCAAGTCCCATGTCAGACTCCTTGCTAAGCAGGGAGTTTGCTTCTCCCTCTGCCTTTCCCTCTGCCCTCTGCCTCCCTCTGCCTCCCTCTCCCTCTGCCCTCTGCCTGCCGCTCCCCTTGCTTGTACTCTCTCCCTCACACAAATAATTAAGTATTTTAAAATTTTGTTTTAAAAAACAATGAAAAAACTTGTTCTGTTGGAGAGAGATAATGAGCAAATGTATTGCTTCTTTTAGAGGAGGAGGCAAGCACTCTCTTATATGTGAATTTGGTTATTATGGTCAAACCACACATTCCTCAGTTTCCATCTGAGCACCCACATATAGAAAAGATGTCCTTAGGGGTGCCTGGGTGGATCAGTTGGTTGAGTGTCTGCCTTAGACTCAGGTCATGATCCCAGAGTCCTGATATCGAACCCCCACATCAGGCTCTCTGCTTACTGGGGAATCTGCTTTTGCCTCTCACTCTCACTCTCACTCTCTGTGTGTGTGTGTGTGTGCTCTCTTTCTCTCAAATAAATAAAATCTTAAAAAGAAAGATGTCCCTTTAAAGAAAATTAGAGAAGTAAGTTTTATATAGCATTAAATATTACAGCCTGTCATCTAGAGCATATTGAACATAGCCTACTTCTTGCTTGATTTAATATTCATTTAATTGTAGTTGTCCAAATGTATATTAATTATTCCAAAGGTAACCTTGTCCATAATAATTTATAAATGGTGTTAAAGCTTAATTCCTGTGCATGGAAATGGGAACTATTTTCATATTTACTTACAGTGCTATGGAGTCCAGTGTGTATAATATTAAAGCCAAGATATGGATTTTTAAAAAAGATTTTATTTATTTATTTGACAGAGAAAGAGATCACAAATAGGCAGAGAGGTAGGCGGAGGGGGGGGGGAAGCAGGCCCCCTGCTGAGCAGAGAGCCCGATTCAGGACTTGATCCCAGGACCCTGAGATCATGACCTGACCCCAAGGCAGAGACCTAACCCTCTGAGTCACCCAGGCACCCCAAGACATGAATGTTTACAAGAAATTTAAACATCTTTGAATGTTTAATGGTGTCCTTCCTCTTCAAAACATGCAATTGGGATGTGCTTTGACCAATCTAATGTCCTATTTCCAACTTTTCTCTCTAGGAGCTACAACTGGAACATGCAAGACAAGCCTTTGCGCTGAAAGACAAAAGCAAAAGTGGCATGATTTCCGGTTTGGATTTCAGTGACATCATGGTTACCATTCGGTCTCACATGCTTACTCCCTTCGTGGAGGAGAACTTAGTTTCAGTAAGTAGGAAACAAGTGCTTCATTTTCTGTTTCTTTAAAAATTTTGAACCGTTGGGTCCCGGCTTGCTTCCTGGGACCCATCGGAGTCTCAACTATTCTAACTTTATGTTTGGTTACAGAAGGTAAACAGGTATGTGTGAGGGAAGTGGGGGTGATGGTGAATTTCCCCGGATCATAGCTTTCTCAGAGCCACCATCTTATATGTTTCCAAATTGTTTATTTCCATTTATAGAGTCCAACCAAAGAAAACAAGGAGTTTGTAGACAAGGGTGTGTAATTACTTTTTCCAGTGGCAGTACCTCTCCCAGACACTACTGCCTTCACTTTGGCCTCTTTCCATCCCACCAGGCTCCCAAAGCCTTGCTATAAAGATGGCTCCTTCCTCTGTTGCCTGCAGGGTGCTGTTTGCTAGAGGAATCATCACTGGCCTCTACACTGTTTTAATAACCATGGCCGAGGCAGAAGGTATGGAGGAAATACGTGGGCATCAGCCTCTGTGGCTCCCTCCTCTCTCTGCCCCTTCACCTGTGCATTCAGTCTGCATGGACCAGATGGTTTTTTGTTTTGTTTTGTTTTTCTGTTTTTGTTCTGTCAAACTGCTAATCTCAACAAAGTAACCATCTGGACCAATAGCAAACTGATGTCATTCACTTCCTCACAAAGAGTGGTGAAACCTTCCTCACTTACCAGTTTTCTTGTTCATGCATTGTACTTACGTATAAGTTTTTGATTGCTGCTTGTTTTAAATGGAGGGAAGCCAGTGAGTACTTTTGTTGTTTCAGCTGAAGATCATTATCCCTGATTTAGACCAGGGTAGAAAGATCAACTTCTGTTCTTCTTCTTCAGTGAATTTGAACATGGAGCATGTCACCTTGTCCTACACATTTCACCTCCTTGACACCCATCTCCCACTCCCTGAACCCTCACCTCATACCCCAGCCAAAAAATGAGAGGAAGGAAAGAAAGGGAGAGAGGGAGGAAAGTGGTGGTAGTGGTGGGGGGCTAACCTAGGGAAGGACTCACTCAGTGCCTTGGAGTGAGGGGACCCATTTAATCTTTTCCAATTGGGTCACATAGACCTATTATAGCTTCAGCTTACCAAATGGCATTTCAATGCCTAAAGGAAGGTAATAAAATAATTTGAGTTCTGCTTCTGGGTCACTGGCATCCAAATTCAGGCTAACACACATATCATCTATATTTGGGTTAAGGCATGTGTGTGAGGGATGGGTGCCTATCATTACCTATACTGTTTCAGTAGACCTTTATGATTAAGGTCACACTGGTATTTCCATAAGTATTTCTTTGAGTCTTTAATAGAGAATGTTTTTAATCATATGGGTTCCTCTGACTCCTGGCTTAGAAATTAAGCTTTATAAACTATGAAAAATATTCTCTTTGAGTTTATGTCCAACTGATAGGCAGAGGGAGAACTTACCTCCTCACCCTGGTGAAGTAATGAAGGCCACATTGCCCCCCATTGCTCCTCAGGCACAAGCCTCTTCTGTACCGTTCCACTGAAGATCTAATTTCTGGTGAATAAATCCTCCCTAGATTTTCTCTACATTTTTTGGAGTTTATGGTATTTGTACCTTTCATGATGTAGAGCCAAGCACAGACTGTTAAATATCTTAATTATAACAGTCGCCTTTAAAAAAAAAAAAAAAGATTAGGAGGGCTGATATAGCGAAATAGTCTTAAAATGTAAAGTTAGCACTGGTTTTTGTGTATAGGAATTTGTGTATAGGTTTATCTGTATAGGAATAAAAGCAAGTTTAAAGAAATACTCTTTATGTTGTACGTTGATGTTTGAATTATGCTGGACTAGCAAGAGTTCCATAGTTGAGGATCTTGAAAATCCTGTTTAAATAACCATTGTTTTTGATCTGTGATAATTGTATTTGTTGTTTCTGACCTTATAGGTAGATGAACCGTGAAGTCCAACTTCCAGATGTTGCTTTCTTCCTTAAAACCTAAATTACATAGACCTCCCTGAGGGCGTGAAATGCACTGAGTGTTTCAGTATGATACTTTCTTTGTATTTATGGACTGGTTGTTAATCACTTTAATAATGAAGACTCCTTTGGATCTTCTTTGGGAGAAGTGTAGTCCTTATATGTGTTTTTTTTTTGTTTTTTTACACTTTTTGTGTTGTCATTTCCTAGGCAGCTGGGGGAAGTATCTCACATCAGGTCAGCTTCTCCTACTTCAATGCATTTAACTCCTTATTGAACAACATGGAGCTTGTTCGTAAGATATACAGCACTCTAGCTGGTACAAGGAAAGATGTTGAAGTCACAAAAGGTAAGACTTTAAAAATATGTATTGATCTGTGTCTGCATTTTCACTTTTTTTTTTATCTAGCGCGTGAGGTTGGTCTAAGTTTACCCCTCGGAAGGCAGATCTAGAAAGTATGTTGCTATGTGTATATGCTTCACTTGGGCCCCAGCGATTTCCAGAAACCCAGGTGGAATTAATGGGATGCTGGGGTCAGGAATGGAAAAGTGCTTTGACAGTTTTGAAAAGAACCTTGGTCCAATCTGGGGCCTGTCAAACTGGTCAGTGCCAGTGTGGCGGCAGCTTGTTTGTTCTAGGAAATAGTTGCCCCAGAAAGATGGGCAAGCCTGTTCTTTTTGCTGTATTTTAGTAGGGTGTTTAGGTGATTGGAGAATAGCCAGTTCTTTTATCTTGTAACCCTGGAGACCAAAGCAAAGAAACAAGATAAGAGAGAGGATTCTAAAGAGATCGCTTCATCTTTGAAGTTAATTTGTCTGTTTTTGCTGTTCATGATGTTAATATTTTATCTTTTCCAGCTTTCAGAATTTCATAGTTGAACTTAGGTATTTAAATTCGGTTTTATATTTTAAAAATAATACTAAGATGCCTTCAGCTTTCAGGTGGTAGTTGGTTAACGTACAAACATATTAAGAATCTTTTCAGATTTTAAAATACTTTCTTTTTCTTCTAGAGGAATTTGCGCAGAGTGCCATACGCTATGGGCAGGTCACTCCACTAGAAATTGATATCCTCTACCAACTTGCAGACTTATATAATGCTACAGGGTAACTATTCCAGTAATTCTTTGTGATATTTATTCTAGGACAGTTTCTTTAACATGTAAAGCAAGGGTATGCTTTCAGTTCATTTTAACAGTAGTTAATGCAGTCCACAAATTCAGGGAAAGATAGGCAATATGAGAAACGGGAGGAGGGAGAGACAGGAAGATAGATCTTTAGTTCGGGGAGATGGACAGAGAGAAAGGGAGAAAGGAAAGGGAAAAGGAAAAGAATGGGGGACATGAAGGAAGAGATGGAGAGAGAGGTAAAAGAAGAGAGCAGGGTTAGCTTAAGGGGCTTGAGAGAGGGAAATGGGGGAGGGAAGAAAAATAAGAGTAGAGGGGAGTGAGAAGTAAAAGAGGGATGGGAAAAAATGATTTCATTTGGACTCGATTACATGTAAGAGATTTGTGAAAATTTGCCCAAGTTTATCAAATAAACTGAAGTACATGTTCAGGAGTCTTATAATGTTTTTGGTTTATTGTAAATGGTCATTTTACTGAATAGTATGTATCATTTTTTGTTAGAGGGTATCATTTTTGTTAAATAGGCCTGTGACATTATCACCATGCTTATCATCTCAGACATACTCAGATGTTTTATGCTTCCATTTTATAGACTAAAAAAAACATGTTGAGAGTTTTTAATTTGCAAAGTTCTTTTGCAAATAAAAGGAAAAACTTTAACTCCGGCAGAATTTGTGGGGGTGGGGGACTTATGCTCTATTAATTAATAAGATTTTTTTTAGACGTCTTTAATAATTAAGTGTAGGAATATCTGAAAAATGGGTTTTAATGGTAGAGCTGAGGACTAATAGAAGCTGAGTATACCTGGGTGATTTATTGCCTTCTTGCTACATAATGAATTGTTAGGCTGGATATGATACAGAATGGACCACCCCATCTCTGGTGATTGACGTGAAACGTCAGGTCATATCTCATCCATCTAGAATTCACATTTTTAGCAAAGGTACTGAGCCTCCTTCATGATATAAACAGTTTCAAAAAAGTGCTTTTCAAAACAATCTGAAGTGACCTACCTCGTTCATGGAGCATACTTATTTTTAAGTAAATTTTTGGAAAACAGTAGTTTATGGTTCAAAACTTGGAGCTCAAAAGAGGGTGCCATAAAAAGTCTGTCTTCTACCTTTGTGCCTTTCATTAAGGGCCACCAGTATTTATCAGTTTTGTGTTTATCCTTCTCAAGGTACTTTGTACCTGTGCATTAAATATGTATGTCAAAGGAATATGTTTAGTTATGTACGAACTGTCAATGTTTATACTTTGTTTCTGGTAATATTAGTTCTTTTCTTTTATTATGTATCATTGGAGTCTTATTAAATTTGTGTACTCCACATTATTTTTCTGGGGTCTTTTGCTTTTTGTTGTGGGAACCTGGGCCTGGAGATTTTTTTCTCTACTAAAAAATGATCTGGGTAAATAGAGAAAAAAAACTACTTTTAAAGCATAGTTTTTTTTCCCACTCCTTTGTTTTTGTTTCTGAAGAAATATATGATCTTGGTATGAGGAGTTTGTTGGTGTCTAACAATTTTCCTTTTCCACATTTTTGCCTGAAGGCGCTTGACTTTGGCAGATATTGAGAGAATAGCCCCGTTGGCTGAGGGGGCCTTACCTTACAACCTGGCAGAACTTCAGAGACAGGTAGGAGGCATCTCGTAAATAGAATCAGCCCCCAGAATGCTGAAATCATGTACACGATGGCCTAGAGACTGTGAATGCTAAGAAAATTAAAAACTACTTTCTAGAAAAAGATCTGACTTAGCTCAAAGATTACCTTTGTAGAACTTTTACACCCACCCTCATGAAGTATTTTTATGGGGAACTAAATTTATGGTTTTTTTTTCTTTTAGCTATTAAGATAAGGAAAATAAGAGTGCAGGCATATATGGGCTGGACTTCCTTCTTCCTAGAACTACTAGTCTTCCTTTCATTTGTATAGTGACATTTAGCTATCAGTGTTAAGTTCACTTTGAATCATTAGACTGATATTTATAGGGCTTTTAAAATATGAAACATTCTTCTAATGAAGTAAATCTTTCACTGAGATTGTGCTTTATAGATTACAGTAACGCAGGAAAACTATGTAATTAATGAACCAGAAAGAAAACCTTGACTATTATTACATTTTTGATAAAATGTAAGCATTTTTTCTTAAAGGATGATTTAAAACAATAGCTCTGAGTCCCATAAAGTTAATACAGTCCCATTTCTGACTTCAAAAATACTATCTCAGGGGCACCTGGGTAGCTCAGTTGGTTAAGTGTCTGCCTTCAGCTCAGGTCATGATCCCAGGGTCCGGAATCGAGTCCTGCATTGGGCTCTCTGCTCAATGGAGAGCCTGCTTCTCCCTCTCCCTCTGCCTGCCTCTTTGCCTACTTGTGCTCTCTAGCATTCTGTCAAATGAATAAATAAAATTAAAAAAAAAAATCTATCTTAGTGGGAGAATAAACCAACCCCATGATACTACATGGAAGACTAGACCAGAACAGTAGTTTTATTTTTTTAGGTCTTGTTTTAAACTGAAACCCTTAACCTCGGTAGTGTTCAGAGGCAGTCTCAGTTGTAGTGATGGTCACATGGCTTTGTGTTAGGGGTGAGCATTAGGAGGGCCACTCCCTGTCCTTTTGCTATTTCCCTGTGTCCCACGTGATTCCTTAGGAGACTGGTGCCCTAGGAGACATTGAAAGGGTGTAGGGAGATGGAGAAGAAGACTGGAAACAGAGAGAGAGAAAAACTAAATGGGCATGCCACAGAAAGAGCCCAAATTTGCTTTTTCTTTAATGCTGCCACACAGGTGAATAGACACGTGTGCTAGTGAAAGATCGGGCATGTAAGTTGGGCTCACTTTGGGAAATTTGGTAGGAAATTTTTCTTCTACTTGAGGTCCATGGAATGAGGATTCTCCCTCTGAAGCTAATTAGAATTTCTACTTCTACTTTATGTAATAACCAAGAACTTTTTAGTTAGGTATGTAGATTAAAAATGGAAAATACTGCTTTTTATGTTAATACTTTCTTTGCTTGGAATGGAATAAAGCTTCCTGAAGATTAAAGTATACTTGTAACCCATTTTAGGTATTAAAGAAATTTAGCTTCTTTAATAGCAAAAAATTCTTATCTGTTGCCATCAAAGTTTATTTCCACTGAATGTTCTCAGATCCTTTAAAAAATAGGTGGATTGGGACGCCTGGGTGGCTCAGTTGGTTGGGCGGCTGCCTTCGGCTCAGGTCGTGATCCCAGAGTCCTGGGATTGAGTCCCACATCGGGCTCCTTGCTCGGCAGGGAGCCTGCTTCTCCCTCTGCCTCTGCCTGCCTGTGCTTGCTTTCTGTCTCTCCCTCTCTCTCTGACAAATAAATAAATTAAAAAAAAAATTTTAGGGGTGCCTGGGTGGCTCAGTGGGTTAAGCCTCTGCCTTCGGCTCAGGTCATGATCTCAGGGTCCTGGGATCGAGCCCCGCATCGGGCTCTCTGCTCAGCGGGGAGCCTGCTTCCTCCTCTCTGTCTCTGACTGCCTCTCTGCCTACTTGTGATCTCTCTCTCTGTCAAATAAATAAATAAAATCTTAAAAAATTTTTAAAAAAATTTTTAAAGGTGGATTTATTCCAGTTCATTGATTTATAAAATTTAATGAATTTATTAAATAATTGAGACATTGAAATATTTAAAGAGCTTAGTGAATTGAATTTTGCATTTTGTGTAGTATACATTTATAAAAATTTGGTCTTGATGTTTAAAAAATTGCATTTCAAAGGGAGGTAATTTTCAGTGTTATTAGGTCTAGTAATATAGCTTACAAAATAACTGATTATATTTCCTGTGCCATACTTTTTATCTCTGTGACATATTTATTTTATAACTGGAAGTTTGTACCTCTTAATCCCCTTTATCTAATTTGCCCATCCCCCACCCACTTTCCCTCTGGCAATCATTATTTACAACAGCTAAGATATGGAAGTAACCCAAGCCTCCATCAGTAGATGAATGGATAAGAAAGATGTGTTATGTGCGCGCGCGCACACACACACACACACACACACACACACACGGGCATATAATTCAGTCATAAGAAAGAATGAGATCTTGCCATTTGTGACACCATGGATGGACCTAGAGGGTATTATGCTAAGTGAACGAAGTCAGAGAAAGACAAATAGCATTTCATTTCACTTAAATGTATCTAAAAAACAAAACAAAAAACTCATGCATCCTTAAATCTTGTTTTATAAGGGCGAGAATATTGAATTTAAATCCAGGTGTGACTTGTACGCAAGGAATTTTGTTTTATTTTCCCTGGACTTATTCCTATTCCAATCATACATTTCAGGAAATTTTAAAATCTAGCTTTTTTCTTACCCCTGTGTAATCTTCCGCTTTTCCTTCCTTTTCTTCTCTCCATTAATAGTGTGCTGTATTGAAAGGGCGGTTCTTTTTATTGGGTTGGCATCCAGCCTGAAGCTGTGTTTTGGTTAGGTAGTTTGACTTGTTTACTGGCATGATCTTGCCTTATCTAATTCTCATTTATAGAATGAGATACATTCAACAACAAAGCATAAGAACTTTCTACTATCAAATGAGGTTCAAATCATTTCCTATCATACACATATGCTTAGGGAGCAGGTTAAAAATCAGTTAAGATTCTCAACTCTTATTTTGCTTTAAAAAACACTTAATTAATCTTATTAAATATCACTTTCATGATCATAATCATAACCTTAAGGGAATGAGTGTCTTTTCCTTTGGCCCATTTGCTCACGGTAGGCGATCTTGTTCTTAGTGCTGAGTATTTTCTTTCAGCCTAAATGCTAAAAATTCAGTACACACTCATTAACAGGAATGACAGCTACAGTAGCATTTCTACTTATGAATATTCATGAAGTGAAATCTATAACATTAATTAATTTACATACCTGAATACAAGTGAACCATAAGTTACAGTGCTAGCTAAGCTTAAAAAAACCTTCTTACTGACCATATATTGTACTTAAAATAAAAAATGCTGTTTTTATAAACCTTATTAGGGTGGAGGCCAAAAGCCATTTAGGCATTTGTGTATTTATAGAGATGTTTTTAGATAAGAATTAAAGAACACTATAATTCTTTAGTTTTCATACAGTTTTGTAGGGCTTATAAACATTCTTTAAAGGAAGACAGGTTAAAGAAAATGTGTGTGGGCACCTGGGTGGCTCAGTTGCTTAAGCGACTGCCTTTGGCTCAGGTCATGATCCTTGAGTCCTGGGATCGAGTCCCACATCCGGCTCCCTGCTTGGCAGGGAGTCTGCTTCTCCCACTGACCTCTCTCCTCTCGTCCTCTCTCTCATTCTCTCTCTCTCAAATAAATAAATAAAACCTTAAAGAAAAAGAAAAAAGAAAATGTGTGTGGTTGAACACAGGAGAGCCTTTTCATATGAATAAGAATTAGTGGTTACTGGATTCTTATTTGGGATCATAGTCCTTTATTCTGTGAGTGTTAGTTCAGCATATTCTTTTGAAAGGAGACATAGTTAAAAATAATAATCTAGGGGCGCCTGGGTGGCTCAGAGGGTTAAAGCCTCTGCCTTCGGCTCAGGTCATGATCCCAGGGTTCTGGGATCGAGCCCCACATTGGGCACTCTGCTCAGCAGGGAGCCTGCTTCCTCCTCTCTCTCTGCCTGCTTCTCTGCCTACTTGTGATCTCTCTCTCTCTGTCAAATAAATAAATAAAATCTTAAAAAAAATCTATGAGAGAGAAGAAAAGAAAAAAAAGAGAAAAAAAAATAAAAAAAAATCTATGAGAATGGAGCTTATTTTCACACAGTTTTGTGATTGAGAAACTCCATTTTGGAAAAAAGCTTTATGTGCTTGTTTTTAGAAGTTAAAAATATATTTCTTTTTTTTTTTTTTAAGATTTTATTTATTTATTTGACAGACAGATCACAAGTAGGCAGAGAGGCAGGCAGAGAGAGAGAGGAGGAAGCAGGTTCCCCGCTGAGCAGAGAGCCTGATGCGGGGCTCGATCCCAGGACCCCAGGATCATGAGCTGAGCCGAAGGCAGAGGCTTTAACCCACTGAGCCACCCAGGTGCCCCTAAAAATATATTTCTGTCCAAGAAACAGACTCTGAACTATAGAGAACACACTGATGGTTACCAGAGGGGAGGTGAGTCGGGGGGGGGGGGGGGGGGTGGGTGGGTGACACAGATAATGGGGATTAAGGATGACACTTGTGATGAGCACTGGGTGTTCTATGGCAGTGTTGAATCACTATATTGTACACCTGAAACTAATATTACACTGTATGTTAATGAACTGGAATCTAAATAAAAACTTAAAAAAACCCTATATTTGCTGTGTTTAAAAGGTAGCATAACAGCCACATTGATTTTAAAGGATTTTTAAATCTAAGCTAAAATGCCATTACTAGAATTTCTTCAAAACATATGATGTTAAAAACGTCATCTTTGCTGTGAAGATACTCCTTGTGTTTTCAACTATGTTATCTTTGAAACAGAGTAATCAGAATTAACTGGTTAGCTTCACTTTGTTCAGTCCATGTTTAAAAAACTGAGGCATATTTAGTCAATATAATATATAGAAGTGATCCCCAAAATATTTCTGGATTAATAAAGGAAAATAAAAAATAAATTTTTTAAGATTTTATTTATTTGACAGAGATTACAAGTAGGCAGAGAGGCAGGCAGAGAGAGAGGAGGGGAAGCAGGCTCCCCACTGAGCAGAGAGCCCGATTCGGGGCTCGATCCCAGGACCCTGGGATCATGATCTGAGCCGAAGGCAGAGGCTTTAGCCCACTGAGCCACCCAGGTGCCCCTGAAAATTAAATTTTTAAAAAAACATTTTATCCATCTCATTCTTTATAATTTCTACTTTTGTGTATGTTTAAAATGCGTACTATATGTATTTGGTTTTTGTTTTTTCTTTAAAGATTTTATTTATTTATTTGACAGAGAGAGACACAGTGAGAGAGGGAACACAGTCATGGGGGAGTAGGAGAGGGAGAAGCAGGCTTCCTGCTAAGTAGGGAGCCTGCCGTGGGGCTGGCTCCAAGGACCCTAGGATGGTGACCTGAGCTGAAGGCAGACACTTAACGACTGAGCCACCCAGGTGCCCCTAAAATGCATACTATATGTAATTTAATAAAGTATATTACTTTTCAATTCTTATAGATATTATTAGTACAATGTAACTATGTATGATTTATAAATGAAATCATGTATTGGGGGTAGTTGCTTAAAATCTTCCTGGCAGGAGTGTTCAATTGCAAAGAGTTGTTAGAGATGTTGACTTGAAGAATGATGAAGAGTCACATCATTCTGGGCCATTGCTCTGCTTGTTCCGCATCTGACGATGAGACCTGTAGCAAGTCTTTTGTCCTGTCCATACGATGGACATCTTACCTTTGTATGCACAGAGGACTGACTGAAAAATTAGTCCAGTGTGGTCTCACTGTGGATAGAAATTGCTGAAAGCCTCTTCCTGGTGGTCTCACAAAGGACTTTATTTACAGAAGATTGAAAAACATTGGGCCCCTGAGGGCTGCATTAGGGCCCAGGTCTTGAGTACTTGGTAGAATACTCTCACCCTTTGGGACATAGTACATCTCTACAATGTCTAAAATTAGTGTTATTATTATAGTGATAAGAACAAAAAGTAATTAACTTTTCGGATGGCCCATTTTTCGCTATTCTATGAGTGAATCAAAATTAGTCTTATACTCATTGTAGTAGGATATTGTTAAAATATCCTACTCTTTCCCTTATTAGATTTCAGATAAAAATATCAGCTTCCAATTATTAATTGCTCACTTTTGTTAGAGCATGTAAATTAAACATAATGGATGGCTGGGTAGTTGCTTGGGCTAACTTGATAGGAAAAAAATGTATTTCCTACAAGATCGTGGTGATGTGTACTCCTCTGTAATTTTCCACCTTTTTTTGTGATGGTTTCTTCCACATACTAAATTCAGTTTTGTACGTAATAGATGTACACTTTTACCTAATTGGATTATAATAAATTTAGTGTACTAGTTGAGATTTGTAAAATATGTGCTGATATTATTTGAAATAATGGTGCTCTACTAATTTTTTTTTTTTTTTTTTGGCCAAGGGTTTTACAAGGGTTTCATTTTGACTTTTCATCAAATATTATTTATTTATTTTCCTTTTTACTATAGAGTCTATTGAACTACAATACTGGCAAGCATAATGATTTTTTAAAAAGATCTCTGCTTACAGAGATCACAATCAAACATTAAATATTTAGGTATCAGATGTTTTGGTTAAAACCTGAAAGCACACTTATTATGGTACAGAATTTACAAAACAAGAAGCAGATAAACCCTTTATAGGCTGCTTCTCAAGTTATTTGTAAATATCTGGGTTTGCCATATTTAGCTTTGTTAATTGAGCTTTGAAGAGATTGTACAGATGAAAGCAAAGCAGAGTGGACTAGCTTTTTTCCCCCTTCTTTTAGATTTTAGGCATGGATTCCCTCTCCATTAAATTATTCTAATGGGCATATCTAAGCTTTTTATTATGCTGGTTTTTAAAAGCTTATCCCAAGTTAATATGTTTCAACTTTCCTTTATGATAAACCAAATATTTTATTCTTTCATCTCAAACTGTTTATAGAGAGTAACTGCTCTCTTCATGAAGAAGATATTAAAGAACAAGACTGGCAGACAAGTATAGGCCAGTTATTTTATTTTATTTTATTTTATTTTATTTTATTTTATTTATTATTATTTTTTTTGGTCAGAGAGAGCGAGAGAGCGAGAGAGTGAGCACAGGCAGGCAGAGAGGCAGGCAGAGGCAGAGGGAGAAGCAGGCTCCCTGCCAAGCAAGGAGCCCGATGCGGGACCCGATCCCAGGACGCTGGGATCATGACCTGAGCCGAAGGCAGCCGCTTAACCGACTGAGCCACCCAAGCGTCCCTAGGCCAGTTATTTTAGATCCTGTATGCTGGGGGCTACCTATGAGATAATATTCTGAGTCACAATAGGGCTCTTTTCCTTTGCATTATCATCATCGTAGACTCTATGGTGGGACTATAAACGTGGCTAGGATAGTGGTTTTCCACCTAACTGCCTAGCAGAATGATATGAAGCTTTTAAAAAAGAGATAAGCTCCAAGCCTCAGGAATTTATTTTTTTAAAGCCCCTCAGCTGTTTTCTTTGCATAGGTATAGCTGGACAATGCATAGGAGAGGGAATGCTTGGTAACATAGGTCAGAAATCCTGTAGTTATGTAGTGATAACCTCAGTGGTGAGCTGCAAAGCCAGAAATAAGGGGTCCAAGGCTCTGAACACTTGAAATAGTAATTATTAAAGGTTTTCGCTTTAGCCCCAAAGAGAAGTACTTGACTTTGCCTTACAGATAGAATTCTAACAATCCTAGTTATGTGATGTCTCCAGCCCTAGTAAATGAGAGGCAGCAAAACCAAATTAGGAAGCTGTTGGTAAAAGAAGTAATGTCTGTGAGGCCTGGGAAGACAGCACATGCAGCTGCATTAGATCTTGATGCAGTAACTGATGGGCCTAGGAATATGACAGCTTTCAGTCGTTAGAGAAGGTGGATTATGATCAATATTCTCTGATTGAGGAACCAAGGTAGTGTTGTTTTTTTCAAGATCTTATTTATTTTAGAGAGAACGTGAGTGAGCGAGTGGGGTGGGGAGCGGCAGAGGGAGAGGGAAAGAATCTCAAGCAGACTCCCTGCTGAGCACGGAGCCCAACATGGGGCTTGATCTTATTTATGATCCTGAGATCATGACCTGGGCTAAAACTAAGACTCAGACGCTTAACTGACTGAGCCACCCAGGTGTCCCTCAAGGTAGTTTTTGCACATTTCAGAAATATTTTAAATTTTAGGTTGGTTAAAGTAAAGAAGCGGGGAAGGGATTTTATACCCGAAATGTTAGTTTACCTGAAAGAGTCACTTCTCTGGAATGATGGTGTATTTCCCAACAGTAGCAGATAAATCAGGTATTAATAGGCTTGTTAAAAAAAGGGGGGGGGGGAAGTAACGGTATCTGTTTGGCTGGATGTGGTTTTAAAATGCTAATTGTGGTATCCATTTTAAAATCTTAAAATAGCTAAATTGTAGCCTTTAAAAAAAATTTGCCTCATACTTTTCCAAAAATTTCTTTTTTTTTTACATGTTTTCCTCCCACAGCAATCTCATGGTTTAGGCAGGCCTGTCTGGCTCCAGATTGCCGAGTCTGCCTATAGATTCACTCTGGGCTCAGTTGCTGGAGGTGAGTGACGTGGCTGCGTGCTGTTCCCAGCTTGTGTTCATGTAATATTATCTCACTAGACTGAGACCGATCCGCAGAGGTGCAGTTCATTGTTCCTCGGGACATGACCGCAGAGCTTTCCAAAGTGTTCTTGATTTCTACCTGGGATCAGAGGGCCTGCTGCAGCACAGCCATGGACCCTCAGTCTCCAGCCTGTCTTCAGAACAAAAGCTCTGTAGTAAAGTGAAAGTCTGGGCATGTGCTGCACTCACCTTAATTGTCCTGTAGAGAACCAGGATGAAGAAATGGAAATGAGACCGTGTTAATGGTGTTTGGGGGTAAGGACATGAAGGAAATTAAGATTTGGGGTGGAAATTCCAGGACCTTATGAAATACAACAACCTCCTTTAGTGATTCACTTTGGCTTTTCTGCTTGCATTTTTTTCCTTTCCCTTTTTACTGCTTGAAGAATATCTGGACCTGTACATACTATTTCCTCAAAGGAACCTCCCCTCCTAGCTCCTGGGCAGAATTTGAGGGACTTTTTTGGCTTAAATCTCTCCATAGAAAGCGTGAACTTGCTTTGTTGAGAAGAACCTAGGAGGTGTGATTAAAATGTTTATGATTTTTTAAAACAAGCCTGAACTGATGGAACTATTATATATATATTTTTTCAGTTTCAGTTTTAGAAGTTGCAGAACATGTTTTGGTTTTCAACAGCTGAAAAATATAACACTCTAAGTCATTTTATAAATTTTTCAATCTCTGAAAAATTCTAAAGCCTGACATTCTTTTTTTAAAGACCAAACTCTGGGGCGCCTGGGTGGCTCAGGTGGTTAATTAAGCGTCTGCCTTCTGCTCCGTCCTAGGGTCCTGGGATCAAGCCACGCCTCCAGCTCCCAGCTCAGTGGGGAGCCTGCTTCTCCCTCTCCCTCTGCTGCTCCCCCTGCATGTGCACTCTCTCTGTCAAATAAATAAATAAAGTCTTTAAGACCAAATTCTGTACAAAGGGATAAGGTCATGTTGAGGTTGGTTCTGATATTATGCTTATAACTAAGATTAATTTACCAAAAATGCTTTAGTAAACTAAGTTTTAAAATTATAGCTACCTGTGTGAACATATATGATTATTATTGTAAGGGGTAAATGGTATTGTATTTGGGCACTGAATGGAAAATGTAAAGAAATATGTTATATATAGTAGCTTTATATTGTTAGAAAAAAATCAAGTCGATTATTTAATGTAGGCGATGACTTGAAAATCCATTGCAGTTGTTCTCGGAAGCAGCTGTATTTATGGATCCCAGTCGCTAGCCTGTCATCCTTCAGCGGTGCTCAGTGTATGGGAGAAGGAAAAAAACACACAGTACCTTTTTTTTTTGTGAGCGTAGATCCTGCATTTTGTTTTTGAGTCCTTTGAGATGAGATTTGTTGGGCTTGAAGATCTTCCATTTAACTATGCTCTCTTTTAAGCCTAACCCCTGTTTTATTTGTAGCTGTGGGAGCCACTGCAGTGTACCCTATAGATCTGGTGAAAACCCGCATGCAAAACCAGCGTGGCACTGGCTCTGTGGTTGGAGAGCTGATGTACAAAAACAGCTTTGACTGTTTTAAGAAAGTCTTGCGCTACGAGGGCTTCTTTGGACTCTACCGGGGTGAGTAAGCAGAGCTCAGCTGCTGAAGTTCGTGATTTTGTCTCCCCAGCAGCAGATTTTAACTCCATCATTCTGAAAACCAGTGTGTCGCCTGTCCAGTCAGACTAGAGCTGTTTCTCTCTTTTTATTTTCTTGTTGCTGGTTTCCCTTTTTACATTCTTGCTGGGAACTAGCAGTATTAGTTTGCAGACAAGGCCTTCACTTTTTCTCCCTAATACTTGTATTTCATGGAATCCAAATCCTGCCTTTGTCCCAACATGAGTCCATGGTCACTGTGCTCTCAGAAACTCAGGCTGAGTTGAATAAAGGATGACAGCTAAGAAGTAGGAGAGCTGCTTTTCTCGGGGTGAGAGAAGAAAGATGTACCTCTTCTCTGTGAAATGGAAGCCAGGCTGTTACTTGAAGTGAGTTTACCCTCTGTGCACTTGTTTCAGTTGAAAGAGATGTCAGGTGTGTTTGTGTCTTCCAAGGAGACCATTCATAAGTCTTTTTTCCAGTGAGTCATCTGAAGTTTAAAAAAAAAAAATGAGTAAAAGAAAACCTTTGGCCCCAGGTCTCATTCCCCCCCCGCGCCCCCCCCCCCACCCCCAGCTCAGAGGCACTGAGTAAAAGCAGAGAGATTTCCTTTTGCGGGGAATGTTACCACCAAGTCAAGGCTGAGCCGAGTGCTGTCAGCATCAGTGGCAACAGCCCCTTGTAGAATTCTCCCCACCCCCATGGGCTTTGTAGGAACTTGTTCTCTTTGGAGAGGGAATGACTTTCATGTACATGTTTTCACATAAGAATTTAGGGTTTCCTTTGGGAGGGAGATTAATTTTTTAATCCCTTTGGGCGCCACTTGGAATTCTTTGAAAATATTCTCCACATGCTCAAGTCCTGAGCGCTTATGGAATTTACTGTACTTGTTTGTTTGTACACACGGTCTCATTAATCCCCAGCTCGCTCTGAGCTCTGCTGACCTGTTGGGCTTAGAACCTCTTCCTTGGGAAGAAAGATTGGACCTGCACAAAGCTTCTGCTCACGGACAGGAGAAAAAAACACCTCTGGTTAGCATTATTTGCAGATATTCAAGTGAAAAATGTGTTCCTGATATGCTCACATTTAAAGGAGAGGGTCATAAGAATGTTCATTTTTGGCATTATATAGAGAGAGAGAATAAGAAAAGAGGGCAGTCAAATCAAACTCAGCTCAAATACCCGGCTCCTAAGAATGCATGTAGTTAATTTTACTTAAGTATTCAAAACTCTAGTCTGTCTGAATTCTAGCTGTGTAACATGTACTTACTCCATGGGAAAAGGTATGTGTTGTCCAGAATGCAGGTCTGTGCATGGGAACGCTTATTTTAAGCTGTATCAAACCCTGCATATCTAGATTTTTTTCAATGAGGAACTTAAGGAGGGTTGAGTGGTGCTTGGGTTTTGTTTTGTTTTGATTTTTGCTTTGTCATCTCCAATCTGTCTTTGTTGAATAATAACCTTTCTTCCTCCCTGGTATGCTTTTAAAGAGAATGCTCCTATTAGAAGTAACCAGGGTATATACTTCACAGTTTAGCCTTCTCAATGGTTGGATGCTTACAGAAAATTTCATTTCGGAGAGATGTCATGTTAATTAAATGGGTCTGATATGGCAAGTTTGGGGGTGGGGAGAGGTGGAGGGATTGTTTGCTTTATTCAGGATGTGAGCTGATAAAATCAGTTCTTTAAATGAGAGACTCTTGTATTAGAGAGAAGATTGTAGGAGTCCTGTATGCGAACACTATGGTTATTGAGATTGTCATATATTGCTTAGAATCGGTCCATTATTCTGTCAGATGATTGACAAAATTGTTGACAGATTAGCTTAAATTTCTTTGCAAGCAATAGTGATAAAATGACATAAATCAGTACTTTATTAAAATTCCATGAGCCTTATTGAGGCAAGTTGTAAAACAAATACACACGCTGACATGGTTGTATGGAAGTTAGATAAAAAGTAATAGGGCCTCATAATCATGAAGGTTAGAAAGTTAAGACTGCCATCTGCTGATTTATTCTTTTAAATCAGCCTGTTTCCCATTAAAGGTGTGTGCAGGTTTGTGTATGTCACTGATAATCCAGTTTGACTGACAGTAGCCTGTATGTGTGATTACTTGCTGGCTCTCAACTCACAGAAAATCACTCAGCAGTATCCTCAAAGTAGGCTTAAGATCAGCAGTGAGTGTGCAAATACATACATAACTCCCCTATGGCTGGGTGATTTAAAGGGTATAGAATGTTTATTGTTAGCATCTTTAAAAAATGTATGCAAAAAATGTACGCCAGCAATTTGGATAATCTGTGTGCTTTAGAAAGCTGAGCCTTACAGATGTTGAATTGTTTATAAATTTTTTTCTTTTCCAGTTTGCAGCCAGCCTGGGTAATTTGACTTTCTAAGAATAATGATTTCCTTTGTTTTAAGAAGATTCTTTTGAAATGTCTTAAGTTTGACATATATTAGTAAATAAGAATGCAGAGGCATATGTTTTTGCTTATGGAAGACACCCATTAAATGACACTTAAAACTGCATTTTTCTTTGCAGTTTTGGCTTCCTTTAAAATATATGTATACTGAATTCTGGTTTTCTCTAAAGAGAAAATTATGGGAGTTGGTATTCTGTAATAACCAAACCACCGTATGCTATTACATAGGTGATAGCATCATTTGTGCCAAAACCTGGGTCTGCTCAACAGCATGTTTTGCAGAGGTTTTCCAAACATACGACATTAACTTCTCTAATGACTTCGTGTAGGTTTGTATGTTGTTGGTTGTAAAGGGCAGGAATTTGGTTACATTGTTATTGGCAGTGTTTGGGAGTAGAGAAGATCATGGCCTCCGTTCCTTCTTCAGGTACTTTTTGAGAGATGTTAGGTAACTAGGCTTTAAAGGAAGCATGCTTAAGAAAAGGATGTATAGCCTCAAGAAAGCCTAGCATTATGTTTGACATGAATAATTATTACATACATGTACAGTTTTTAGGACAATCCATTTTTTCATATTTTAGTGAAAACCCTAGAATGTTCAATAGATAAATAATATGGGAGAAGCCATTACCTTGTTGGGTTTACATATTAATGTCTACTACATTCATATTGCTAATGCTTCTCTCTGTTTACCTAGGTCTGATACCACAGCTTATAGGAGTTGCTCCAGAAAAGGCCATTAAACTGACTGTAAGTTTCTTTCTCATTGAATTTATATGTCATTTGTTTAGATTATCATTAAACCAAAAATTAAGGCCAATGCTGCAGAGACTGGCACACTATCAAGATATTTGTAAAACTTTCAACTTCTATGTAGACATTTGATAATTCTTAATTTTATCATGAGGCAGGTATTTTGATGATTTGGAAAACCAGTAACATGCCAGTGGAGGAAATGGTTGAGAATTCCAGTAAACTGATCTTGTTTTCTTATTAGGTTAATGATTTTGTCCGGGACAAATTTACCAGAAGAGATGGGTCCATTCCACTTTTAGCAGAAATCCTTGCTGGAGGTTGTGTAAGTATGAATACTGGGCATTTCTCATGGCAAGCATGTTCCTTTAACCTTTTTTGCACATTAGATATAATAACTGAGTGACATTCCTTTTTAACTCAAAGGATTCTAAGATTTTCTCAGTGATCATAAGGAATAGTTTTTAATTTCATTGCATGATCCTGACTGGTTTTGAATGAAGGAAAGAGGTAGTATTTTTTATCGGCTCTGATTCTTAAAAGCTCCTGGCATTACCTTCCACACTTTTAAAGTTCTAATCCTGATTTTTAAATATCCCAGGAAATAGAGTAGTGGGTAGTGTTCCCATACATTTATATTGTCTGGAACTTCAAAATAAGTGAGATGATTGATTAATTGGGCTTTTATATTTTAGGTGTAGGACTGAGAAAACCATTGTGGAGTAATTATAATTTTCCTTCTTTAGGGACCAGAGGTTATAGCAAACAACCATAATTATGTTAAGGCTATTACAATTCTGAATGCAGAGATTCAGATTATATTCACTTTGAACGCAAAGGTTTCTATCTTTAAAGGGTGAGCATGACATTGCATTTAGACCAATTCTCAAATTTAAGTTTGTAGCTCAACTGATTTTATTTGTGCTGTTTATTTCAAATTTGTTAATACATGATTTAAGACTTATTTAGTCCATTTTGTCCCTGAAACTCCTAATAACTTCCAGTTGAACTGGCTGACAGTCTTCACTAAACCCTCTTCAGTTGCTTGTGGAACTTGAGGTGATGGGGTCAGTGACCCTTGCAACTTTTAATTCTGCGAAGATGCCCTGGGGGGTCAGAGAGCGGGGCTGCTCTGGATTCTTTTTGATGAGATTTGTCAACCTGGTACATACCTGGCTCCTCACCTTTGTGCAACCAAAGTTCCTATTGAAAAGGTGAAAAGGCTGTGTGTGTGTGTGTGTGTGTGTGTGCGCGCGTGCACGCACGTGTACATATGTTTGTGCATTTGCGTGTATGCTTGCACTGTCCAAGTGGATTCTCAGGAAGCAAACTCACCTCTTTGGCTAACTTTCTTTTTTCATGAAAGACAAATAATAATCATAGAATAGACCTTTGTTTAAGCAGATCACAAAAAAGTTTCTCCTCTTCCTTTACCCCAATTAGATGCTGTAATTATTTCTCTTCAAATGAGAGAATGTTTGCGAATTATAAATATTCTTTTTCTCAGTGGTTTTAGTTTTAGTTTGGTTAAGAAGTTTCCAAACTCAGTTTTGCCACTCCTCTTGCATATATTTGCCAGAAGTCTCCTAAGTCAGGCTCTTTCTATCTGCGTAGCTAATTTTTTCTGTTTCCCTTTGTAATACCCAGAGGTCTTTGTACATGAAACTGACCTGTTCTCATGTTCCTATGTCTGACATGTGACCTAAGTGGTTTAACCGTAATCAGATCTTTAGTTCCTTTGTTTTTCCTACTATGTACCCTGTTTCTAGGTTTGAACTTTGGGAATTTCTGTTGAAGTCTAGGGTGCCTTGAGGGTTATGCTGACATTCTAAATCTCTTCTTTAATCATGACTCATTTCTGAGAACTTTGATGGATTGTCTAGTTGGAAATTGACAGCATGAAAAATAGACAGGTTGGGCTCTAGGCAAAATGATGAGGTTGTCTGCAGTTCTTTACCTCAAACATTTTCTGCTTCCATTTTTTTTTTTTTTTCTAAATCTCTTCATTCAGGGAGGAAAGAAAATGTGTATTTATTGAATTTGTACTGATGAATTCAATCACACTACAGTGTAAATAATTGTTAAAGCATAATCTGGCACCTCTCTCCATGTCTATGTATTTCAGCAGAGAATAAACCCTAGAACAAAATGAATGGGTCTCTATTTAAAGAATATCAGGCACTGTGGAATATAGGAGTGCTCTCTTTACTGAATGAAACCTGGTAAGCAGCCACCAGATAGACACTGGGAAGAGTGGCTTCCTGTGAGCCTGATATGAGAACCCTCACTGTCCTGAGTAGTGGTGGTGAAAAGATGCGTAGGGACCCTGTGGGTGTTCAGCTAAATGCTGTCTGTATCACCAGCTGAGAACAATGCTGCTATTTTCTCAAAAATCGCTCAGTTTTACCTTGTGTTAACCTAATGCAGATTAATTCAAAAGAAATGGCTCAGACTGATTAGTCAATATTGGCTTTATAGGTTTTTCCGCAGCAGAGGGATCATCTAGGACCCGGGCTTTGAGTTCCCTATATATGGGAGAGAAATTCTGATAGGAAAATGACTGCTGCCCTTTAGGAAAAATGGTGTTCATTGACCTAGATAATGAACTGACCAAGAAAAAAAAATATCCAGACCTTATTTTTTTTTTATTGGTTGGTTGGTTGTTTTGATTTATGATCTGTTTTTAAGAGTAGGTGATATTTGATATATGCAAAAAGAGTATACACTATAAATCTAGTACATACTGTAACGAGCATCTTTAAATGTATCACTCAACTAAAACATTACTGTCATTGACACTGGTTTTTGCTTCTAATGTAGCTCTAGTCTGCTAAGATTGTTAATGAGCAGTAGGGACTTTGCCTATCGGAACATTTTTTTTATTCGTTTTAGAAAGAGAGAGAGAGAGAGAGTGCATGAGTGGGAGGGGCAGAGAGAGAGAATCCCAAGCAGACTCTGCACTGAGCATGGAGCCCAATTCGGGGCGTGATCCCACAACCATGAGATCACAACCCGAGCCGAAACCAAGAGTCGGATACCCAACTAACTACACCATCCAGGCACCCCTCCCAAATATATATATATATTTTTAAAGAGAGTAAGCTCATAGATTTTTTTTTTAATATTTTATTTATCCGTCAGAGACAGAGGGAGAGAGAGCAAGCAAGCACAGGCAGACAGAGTGGCAGGCAGAGGCAGAGGGAGAAGCAGGCTCCCCGCCAAGCAAGGAGCCCGATGTGGGACTCGATCCCAGGACGCTGGGATCATGACCTGAGCCGAAGGCAGCCGCCCAACCAACTGAGCCACCCAGGCGTCCCTCCCCTCCCAAACATTTTATAGGCATTATCTATCTCATTATTATTCCCAACTAGAGTTGAAGAAAATAAATGTAAGTGAGATCCAGACTTAGTAGGTGGTAAAGATTCAAACCACTTTTGTTTTAAATCCATATTTATTCATATTTGGTATATTTCCATTCATTTCTTCTTCCATTTATTCATTCTCATTCAGCAAGCTATGAAGCCTGAGAGAGATTTACTTTCTTTTTTCCTGTGAAGGGAACCAGACTAAGGTTACGTTTATATCTCTTAGAAACAGGTAGCTCCTGATCATTCTTACCAGATAAAACTTAATCTTAAATCTAATCATATTCTACGGTGGTAATTTGAAAGCTGAATTCCTTGTTGTGGTTTCCTTCATTTTTACATATCACCAAAGAAAATACATGCTTATAAGTCATCATAACAGCTAGCATTCCTAGAACACCCTGCCCTGGACTTGGACTTTACAGGCATCATTTCATTATTCCCAGCTAGAGTGGAAGAAATTAAAAGCTCAGTAAAATCCAGCACTTAGAAAATGGAAAAATTGACATTCAAGCCACTTCTGTCTCCAAATCCGTATTCTTCAGTATTCGGTATATCTTTCTGTTCATTCATTCTTTCACTTACTTATTCTCTCACTCATTGAATGCTTGCTATGTTTCAGAAATATTTTTTTTAAAAGATTTTATTTATTTATTTGGGAGACAGAGATCACAAGTAGGCAGAGAGGCAGGCAGAGAGAGAGGAAGGGGAGCAGGCTCCCCGCTGAGCAGAGAGCCCGATGTGGGGCTCGATCCCAGGACCCTGGGATCATGACCCAAGCCGAAGGCAGAGGCTTTAACCCACTGAGCCACTCAGGCGCCCCTCAGAAATATTTTAAGAACAGCAGCTTTACCGAGATGTAATTCACATACTCTACAATTCCCCCTTCTTAAAGTGTACTGCTTGGCAGTTTTTAGCATAGCCACAGAGCTGTGTAACTATCACCACAGTTAATTTTAGAACATATTCTAAATTGTGTGATAACACCCGAAAATGAAACCTGGGACCCTTTTGCTGTTGCCCACCAGTCTTTCCTCTCTCCCTCCTACTAATAAACTTTCCATCTCTATTGATTCACCAATTCTGGACATTTCATATAAATGGAATGAAAAACATGGTCTTTTGTGTCTGGCTTTTTTCACACAGCATAATGTTTTCAGGGTTTATCCAAGTTGCACTATGTATCAGTACTTCAGACCTTTTTATTGGTGAGGAATAGTCCATTATATAGATAGGTCACATTTGGTTTATGCATCAGTTGTTGAACTTTGGGTTGTTTCCACTTTTTGGTTATTATGAGTAATGCTGCTGTGAACATTAATGTAAAAAGTTTTATGTGGATGTATGTTTTCACTTCTCTTGGGTATATACCTAGGAGTGGAATTGGTGGGTTGTACAGTAACTCTAATTTGTATTTTGAGGAACTGCCAGACTGTTTTCCAAAGTGGCTGCAGCATTTTACATTCCCACTAGCAATGTATAAGGGCTCAGATTTCTCTGCATTCGTGTTATTGATTATAGCTATTGCAGTGGATATGAAGTGTTATCTTGTAATCTAATAACTGATATTTTGAACATCTTTTCAAGAATGTTTTGGCATTTGTATATCTCCTTTGGAGAAATATCTATTCAGAATCTTTGCCTGTTTTTAAATTGGGTTATCTTTTATTATTAAGTTATAAGAGTTCTTTATATATTTAGAGTCCCTTATCAGACATGTGATTTCCAATATTTTTCATTTTCTGTCCTTTGAAGACTCGGACTTGATATTAATAAAGTCCAATTTAACCATATTTTGTTGCTTGTGCTTTTGGTGTAATATATAAGAAATTATTGCCTAATCTAAGATTATGCAGATTAGTACCTCTGTTTTCTTCTGAGAGTTTTATAGTTTTAGCCCTTACATTTAGGTCTTTGATCTTTCACATGAATTATTAACCTTAATTTTTTAGGGTCTTTTGCCTTGAGCATAGAGATTACCAAATGGTGGTTTTATTTTTCATTGTCAACATTTTGGTATATTTCCTCCTCCTCCTTCTTCTTCTGCTTCTTCTTCCTCTTCTTCTTCTTTTTAAAGATTTTACTTATTTATTTGGGGGGAGAGAACAGGAGAGAGAGCAGAGACCACAAGCAGTGTTAGGGGGAGGGACAGGGAGAAAGAGAGAAGCAGACTTCCCATTAAGCAGGGAGCCTGATGCAGGGCTCAATCCTAGGATCCCGAGATCATGACCTGAGCCAAAGGCAGACACTTAACCGACTGAGCCACCCAGGTGCCCCGGAATATTTCCTTCTAATGTTCTCATATGCATGCTCACATACATATGTCTGTACACACACACACATTCTTTTTTAAACCAGATGGAAATTTTGTTGACTCTGATTTACTGGAGATACAAGCCACTTTCATTTCCTACAGGCAGCAGAGAATCACAGTAGAACATCTCACTTTAAAAATAGAATATAGAAAAAAAAATAGAATATAGATGTCTCCTTAGCGCAGTAGGCAGCACATCAGTCTCATAGAAATAGAATATAACCTTTCTGATGGCTGAGTAATATTCCAATGTATGTATGAAAGACATTTTCTTTATACACAACTATACATGAATCATTGAACACTACACCAAAAACTAATGATGTACTATATGTTGGCTAATTGAATTTAAAGAAAAAAAAAAAAAAAGGAAACCATGAGATAATAAATGTGCATTATGGTAAGATGCTAAAAAAAAAAAATAGAATATAACCTTTGGGAATATAGAAGTATATACTTCTAGAAATATAAACAGAGTGTGCATTTTCAAATTTAAAGTCTTTACTGTGAACATTAACCAACCCTTTTTTTTTATATCTATATCAAAGCCTTCTCAGAAAAGACTTAGTTCAGAATTTATAATATAGAGGTGGTGGCATAAATTTTTTTGTTGTTGCAGTATCAATAAAGCGACCCTTAGGTTTAACAGTTGGTTGACCCTTCTTTAGATAGGGTTGGGGCAAGAGTGTATTTGTATATAGAGTTACTCATGAATATATGTTATGGATGCTGTATGTGTGGTGTATATATAGCCGTTGGTTTCAAACACTTTTTCCCGTTGTTCTCATAGATAAGCCATTCTTATCAGGCCATATGTTTTTATTTTTCTATTAGAAAACCTCTCTTTATATATGTATAAATACATACATATCTGTGTACACATACATATTACATGTCCATATCAGACATAAATATAATTGAGTAATTGTGATATCTGTTGTGAGCAAGAATAATACTTTAATGTCACCTTAGAATTTTCGAAGTACTTTGGTAATGCACATTGTCACTTCTTGTGAAATAGGTACATGAGGAACAGAAGCCCAGTAAGGTTAACTCTCAAGCCCAAATCACATAGATAATATATGCTGGTTTCATGCAAGCACCAGGTATTTTGATTTTCAGATCAACCCCTTTTGTTTGATCATGTTCTCTTGGAAAATCAAATCTAAGAGAAGACTTCTTCCTGTGTCAAAAAAAAAAAAATCTAGATCAACTTTGTAATGGCTTTTGTTCTTTTTTTAAACTATGTTGTTACATATATAGTAAAAATTTAGCTTATATCTCTCTTTATATACATATATATGATCATTTACTTAGATATAATTAAGATACCAAAACATGACCAGATCTTAGATGTCAGCTCAGGGACTTTTAACAATTATATACATTCCTAAAATCACCACTTGAGGTAAGGTATGGAACATTTCACCCCAGAAAATTCATTCACGCCTCTTTCCAGTCAATCACTCTTCTGTTACCCCAGGCCACCACTGTTCTGATAATAGTTTTGTTTCTTCTTAGATTTCATATAAATGGAATTGTACAAAATGCATCCTTTCATGGCTGGTCTCTTTTGCTTAACATGTTTTCAAGAGTCATCCTTGTTATTTTGTGGGTATCAGTAGTTGGGTTTGTTTTTTTTTTTAATTTATTTATTTGTCAGAGAGAGAGGGAGAGAGAGCGAGCCAGCACAGGCAGACAGAGTGGCAGGCAGAGGCAGAGGGAGAAGCAGGCTCCCCACTGAGCAAGGAGCCCGATGTGGGACTCGATCCCAGGACGCTGGGATCATGACCTGAGCCGAAGGCAGCCGCTCAACCAACTGAGCCACCCAGGCGTCCTGGGTTTTTGTTTTTAATTTTACTATTATTCCGTTGTATGAATTGACCACAATTTGCTTATTCATTCTTCTGTTGATGGACATTTGGGTTGTTTCCAGTTTGTATCTGTTATAAATAAGGTTGCTATAAGGGCAGCTGGCTGGCTCAGTCAGTTGAGCGTGCAATTCCTGATTTTGGCTCAGTCCTGATCAAGCCCCACATGGGGCTTCCTGCTCAGTGGGGAGACTACTTCTCCCTCTCCTTTTGCCCCTCCCCCTTCTTGTGTTCTCTTTCTTGCTCTTTCTCTTTCAAATAAATAAATAAAAATCTTTAAAGAAAGATACTGTCTGTTGGTTCTTTGAAGTGGATGGACCATCTTGCAGTCTCATTAGCAATATATGAGTATTTGTTACTCCTCATCCTTACTAATGTTTGATGGTCTTAGTCTTTTTTTAGTCATTTAAGTTGGTATAAAAGGGTATCTTACTGTGTTTTTCACTTGCATTTCTCTGATTTTTAAAGGCATTGACCACCTTTTCATGTGTTTATTGACTATTTGTATATCTTTTTTTGTAAAGTGTTCAAGTTTTCTACCAATTTTTAATTAGGTTATTTATATTTTTTATTATTGACTTATAAGAGTTCTTTATCCATGATGGATGGAGTCCTTTGTCAGATATATGTATTATCAATATTTTTCCCAGTCTGTGACTTAACTATTACATATATCTATGTATATGTAATACATGTATACATATGTAATATATGTATATGTAAGATATATATTACATATATCTTAATATATCTATGGTTTCTTTACTGAGTTATAATTGTTGTATAATATTGTATTAGTTTGAGAGTTTGAGGTGTACAATATGATTCAGTATTTGTATACACTGGGAAATGATTACCACATTAAGCATAGTTTCCCCCACCACCATGGAAAGTTACATAATATGCAATATATTGTCGACTTTGGTCACCATGCTGTACATTACATCCCCATGACTTATTTATTTTATGACTAGAAGTTTGTGTGTCTTGACCCCCATCTCCTATTTTATCCACTCTTATAATCCCCCTGCCTTCTGCCAACCACCAATTTGTTCTCTGCTCCTATGAGTTTTTTTTTCATTTATTTTGTGTTTTAGATTTCACATGTAAGTGAAATTCTACACTATTTTTCTCTCTCTGCCTTATTTCACTTAGCATAATACAAGTCATAATAAAAGTCCATCCATGTTAGTACAAATGAGAAGAGTTCATCCTTTTTCATGGCTGAGTAGTTTTCCATTGCATACATATACCACATCTTCATCCGTTCATCCATCACTGGACACCTTGGTTGTTTTTGTGTATTGCCTATTGTGAATAATGCTGCAACAATTATAGCAGTCAAATATCTTTTCAAATTAGTGTTTTCTTTTTCTTTGGATAAATACCCAGAAGTAATATTGCTGTACCATATGGTAGTTCTATTTTTAGTTTTTTGAGGCAGCTCCACTGTTTTCCATAGTGGCTGCATCAATTTACATTCCCAACGGCAGTGCATGTCCTCACCAACATGGATTATTTCTTATCTTTTTTAGGATAGCCATTCTGACTGGTCTGAGATGATATATCACTGTGGCTCTGATTTACATTTCCCTGGTGATTAATAACATTGAGGATCTTTTCGTATGTCTCTTGGCCATTTGTATGTCTTTTCTGGAAGAAATGCTATTCAGATGCCGTACCCAATTTCTAATTGGATTTTTTTGTTGTTGAGTTGTAAGAGTTCTTTATATATTTCGGATATTAATCTCTTATTGGATATATGATTTGAAAGTATCTTCTCCTACTCAAGTAGGTTGCCTTTTGATTTTGTTGGTTTCCTTTGCTGTCCAAGCTTTTCAGTTTGATATAGTTCCATTTGTTTATTTTTGCTTTTATCATCTTTGCCTTTGAAGTCTGATCCAAAAAGGTATATTGCCAAGAGAAACGTCAAGGAGCTTACCACCCATGTTTTCTTCTAGGAGTTTTACAGTTTCTGTTCTTATATTCAAGTTTTTAATACATTTTTAGTTAATTTTTGTGTCTGGGATAAGATAGTGGTGCAGTGTCATTCTTTCGCATGTGGCTGTGAAGTTTTCCCATCACCATTTATTGAGGAGACTGTCCGTTCCCCATTGTATGTTCTTGCTTCCTTTGTTGTAAAGTAATTGACTATATATGCATGAGTTTATTTCTGGACTCTCCTTTTGTTCCATTGATGTATATGTTTTTATGTCAAAACCATAATGCTTTGATCACTATCACTTTTAAACATAGCTTGAAATCAGCAAGTGTGATGTCTCCAGCTTTGTCCTTCATTCTCAAGGTTGCTTTGATCATTTTTGTTTTCATATAAATATTAGGGTTGTTTCCTCTATTTCTGTGACAATGTCATGGAATTTTGACAGGGATTGCATTGTATCTGTAGATAGCTTTGAATAATATGGACATTTTTGGAATATTAATTTTTCCATCCACGAGCACAGACTATCTTCCCACTTAATCGTGTCTTTTTCCATTTCTTTTATCTATGTAGTTTTTGATGTACAGATTTCTACCTCCTTGGTTTAATTTATTCCTAGGTGTTTTATTCATTTTGATGCAGTTGTAAATGGAATTGTTTTCTTAATTTCTCTTTCTGATAATTCATTGTTAGTGTAGAAAAACAATAGGTTTTTATATATTGCTGCAACTTACTGTATTTGTTTATTCAGTTTTTTGGAGATCTTTTGGATTTTATATATGAGTTTTACTCTTTGCTTTCCAATTCGAATGTCTTTTGTTCATTTTCCTTGCTGAATTGCTCAAGCTAAAATTTTGAATTCTATGTTGAGTAAAAGTGGTAAAAGCAAGCATCCTTCTCTTGTTCCTGATCTTAGAGGAAATGCTTTCAGGTTTTGACCATCGAGTGTGATGTTAGTTGGAACTTGTCATTAAATGGATGCTGAATTTTGCCAGATGCTTTTTCTGCATCTATTTAGTTGATTATGGGATTTTTAGCTTTCATTTGTTGATGTGGTATATCACAATGACTGATGTGCAGATGTTAAACCATCCTTACATCCTGGAATAAATCCCACTTGATCATGGTGTATGACTTTCTTAATGTATTTTTGAATTTGGTTTACTAATATTTTGTTGAGGATTTTTACATCTGTGTTCATCAGGGATTTGGGTCTGTCATTTTCTTTTTTGGATCTTCTTGTTTAGTGTTTGGTATTAGTATAATACTGGCCTCATAAAATGAGTTTGGAAGCATTCCCTCCTCTTCAATTTTTGGGAGAGTTTGAGAAGGATAGGTATTAACTCTTCTTTAAATGAATTAGGGGGGATGCCTGGTTGGCTCAGTTGGGTAAGCTGCTGCCTTCGGCTCAGGTCATGATCTCAGGGTCCTGGGATCGAGTTCTGCATCGGGCTCTTTGCTTGGCAGGGAGCCTGCTTCTCTCTCTGCCTCTGCCTGCCACTCTGTCTGCTTGTGTGCTCGCTCTCTCTCTCTCTCTCTCTCTCTGATAAAGAAATAAAATATTTAAGGGGCGCCTGGGTGGCTCAGTGGGTTAAAGCCTCTGCCTTCGGCTCAGGTCATGATCCCAGGGTCCTGGGATCGAGCCCCGCATCGGGCTTTCTGCTCAGCGGGGAGCCTGCTTCCCCCTCTCTCTCTGCCTGCCTCTCTGCCTACTTGTGATCTCCGTCTGTCAAATGGATAGGTAGGATCTTAAAAAAAAAAAAAATTTTTTTTTAAATAAATGAACTAGGAAATTTACCAGTGAAGCCATCTGGTTCTGGACTTTTGTTTGTTGGGAGGTTTTTAATTACTGATTTAGTCTCCTTCTCAGTTATCGGTCTATTCAGATTTTCTATTTTTCCATTATTCAGCTTGGAAGACTGAATGTTACATGTTTCTAAGGTTGTCTAGTTTGTTAGCATATAGTTTTTCATAGCCTCTTATGATCCTTTATATTTTTTTGGTATGACTTATAACTTTCCCTCTTTCATTTCTGATTTTATTTATTTGAGCCCTCTCTTTTTCTTAGTGTAGCTAAAGGTTTATCAATTTTGTTTATCTTTTCAAAGAACCAGCTCTTAGTTTCATTGATCTTTTCTATTTTCTTTTTAGTCTTACTTATTTCTGCCCTGATCCTTATTATTTCCTTACTTCCACAGACTTACTTTGGGCTTCCTTCGTTCCTCTTTTTCTAGTTCCTTTTTTTTTTTTTTTAATTCTAGCTCCTTTAGGTGTAAAGTTAGTTTATTTGAGATTATTCTTGGTATTTTTTTTAGGAGATCTGTATCACTATGAACTTCCCTCATATCTGCTTTTGCTACATCTCGTAGATTTTGTTGTGTTGTATTTTCATTTGTCTCAAGGTTTTTTTCTACCCTTTTCTTTGGTTTCTTTGTTGACCCATTGGTTGTTCAGTAGCATGTTGTTAAATCTCCACATATTTCTCTTTTTAAATTTTTTTTGTGATTGATTTCCAGTTTTGTACTATTGTCATCTGAAAAGATGCTTGATATCATTTCAGTCTTAAATTTGTTAAGACTTGTTTTGTGGCCTATCATGTGATCTATCCTGGAGAATGTTCTGTGGGTACTTCTGTGGGTCCAGGGCTGGACTCTTGTTTATTAGATTTTTTTATTACTGTTTCAATTTCCTTGTTGATTAGGGTCTGTTCAGGTTTTCTATTTCTTCCTGTTTCAGTTTTGGTAGTTTATATGTCTCTAGGAATGTATCCGTTTCTTCTAGATTTCCTAATTTGTTGACATTTAGTTGCTCATAATATGTTCTTTTAATTGTTTGTATTTCTTCAGTGTTGGTTGTGATCTGTCCTCTTTCATTCATAATTTTTTGGGGGAGGGTCCTTTCTCTTTTCTTTTTGTTAAGTCTAGCTGGAGGTTTTCTTTTTGATAAGTCTGGCCAGAGGTTTATCAATCTTATTACTTCTTTCGAAGAACCGGCTCCTAGTTTTATTGATCTGTTGTACTATTCTTTTGGTTTCTATTTCCTTGATTTCTGCTGTCATCTTTATCAGTTCTCTTCCACTGGGGTTTGGCTTTATTTGCTGTTCTTTCTCCAGCTACTTTAGGTGTAAGATTAGTGTTTTTGAGAACTTTCTTGTTTCTTGAGAAAAGCTTGTATTGCTATATACTACCCTCTTAGGACCGCCAAAGATGTTGAACAGTTGTATTTTCATTTTCATTTGTTTCCATGAATTTCTTAAATTCTTCTTTAATATCCTGGTTGACACATTCCTTCTTTAGTAGGATGCTCTTTAGCCTCCACGTATTTCAGTTCTTTCCAAATTTCCTCTTGTGATCAAGTTCCAGTTTCAAAGCAATGTGGTCTGAAAATATGCAGAGAGTGATCCCAATCTTTTTGTACTGGTTGAGACCTGATTTGTGATGCAGTATGTATAATCTGTTCTGGAGAATGTTTCATGTACACTTGAGAAGAATGTGTATTCAGTTGCATTAAGATGGAATCCTCTGATTATATTTGTGGAGTCCATCTGGTCCAGTGTGTCATTCAAAGCCCTTGTTTCCTTGTTGATCTTCTGCTTAGGTGATCTGTCCATTGCAATGAGGGGGATGTTAAAGTTCCATACTCTTATTGTATTATTATCAATGTGTTTCTTTAATTTTGTTATTAGTTGGTTTATATAATTAGCTGCTCCCTTGCTAGGGGCATAAATATTTACAATTGTTAGATCTTCTTGTTGGATAGACCCTTTATTATGATAGAGTGTCCTTCCTCATCTTATTACAGTGTTTGGTTTAAAAATTGAACTTGTTTAATATAAGGATTACCACCCCAGCTTTCACCCCAGCTTTCTTTTGATGACCATTAGCATGATAGTTTTCCACCCCCACATTTTCAATCTGGTGGTGTCTTTGGGTCCAAAATGAGTCCCTTGCAGCGATGCCTTGGTGGCTCAGTTGGTTAAGTGTCTGCCTTCGGCTCAGATCGTGATTCCAGAGTCCTGGGATCAAGTCCTGCACTGGGCTCCTTGCTTAGCAGGGAGCCTGCTTCTGCCTCTGCCTGCTACTCCCTGTGCTTGTGCTCTCTGATAAATAAATAAATAAATAAATAAATAAATAAATTCTTTTTTAAAAATGTGTTTTTTGCGGACAGCCTATAGATGGCTCTTGCTTTACTTTTATTCAGTCTGTTACCGTGTGTCTTTTGATTGAGGCTTTTAGCCCATTTATATTCAGAATAACTATTGAAAGATAGGAATTTAATGCCATTGCAATACCTGTAAAGTCACTGTTTTCTGTATATTGTCTCTGTTCCTTTCTGATCTATGTTACTTTTGGGCTCTGTCTTCACTTATAGGATCCCCTTTAATATTTCTTACAGGGCTGGCTTAGTGATCACAAATTCTTTCCATTTCTTTTTGTCCTGGAAGCTTTTTATCTCTCCTATTTTGAATGACAGCCTTGCCAGTAGTTGTTTATCTCTCTTTTTTTCAGCTTCCTTATTCTCTATCATTTGGTCTTCTATATCACTAATTCTCTCTTCTGCCTCATTTATCCTAGCAGTTAGAACCTCCATTTTTATTGCATCTCATTAATAGCCTTTTTGATTATTGTTTGATTTAGGTCTTTTATTTCTCCAGAAAGGGATTCTCTAGTGTCTTCTATGCTTTTTTCAAGCCCATCTAGTATCTTTATAATCGTTATTCAGAATTCTATTTTTGACATCTTATATCCATACTGATTAGGTCGTTGGCAGTCAGTACTGCCTCTTGTTCTCTCTTTTGAGGTGAGTTTTTTCATCTTGTCATTCTTGCAGAATGTGGTTGCTTTTCTATTTGTAGAGCTGCAGCAATTCTTTTCTTAGATCTCCAGTGGAGTTCACTCACGGGTGTTCAGAATGATTTGATAGCCATCTAGCTGAATTCCTGGGACCAGATGAAACTAAGGTCTCCTACTTCGTCACCATCTTGAACTCCTTTTGTAGTTATAGTTATTTTTACTGCTTTTATTTTTTTTTAACCTTCACATTAGCTTTATAAGTGGTTAGTCTACTATTTTGGCTATATATTTACCTCTACTGATGAGATTTTTACTTCCAATGTTATCTGGTTACTAATTAGTACTCTTTCTTTTCAGCTTAAAGAGGTCCCTTTAACATTTCTTTTTAGGCCAGTTTAGCCGTGATGAGCTCCTTTAGCTTTTGCTTCTCTGGAAAACTTTCTCTCCCTCCTTCAGTTCTGAATGATAATCTTGCCAGGTAGAGTAGTCTTGGTTGGAAATTTTTTGCTTTCAGTACTGAATATATCATGCCATTTTCTTCTAGCTTGCAAAGTTCCTGTTAAAAAATCTGCTAATGATTGGGGCACCTAGGTGGCTCAGTGGGTTAAGCCTCCGCCTTTGGCTCAGGTCATGATCTCAGGGTCCTGGGATGGAGCCCCGCATCAGGCTCTCTGCTCAGCAGGGAGCCTGCTTCTCCCTCTCCCTCTGCCTGCCTCTCTGCCTACTTGTGATCTCTCTCTCTCTGTCAAATAAATAAATAAAATCTTTAAAAAAAAAAAAGAATCTTCTAATAATCTCATAGGGTACCCTTGTTTATACCAAGTTCTTTTTCTCTTGCTGCTTTTCAGAGTCTCTCTTTAACTTTTGCGATTTAATTGTAATGTGTGTTAGTTTGAATCTGTTTGGGTTCATGTCTTTTGGAATTCTCTGGACTTCCTGTGTCTGGATGTCTGTTTTGTTCCCCTGGTTAGGAAAGTGTCCAGCCATTATTTCCTCAAATAAGTTTTCTGTCCCTTTTGCTCTCTTTTCTCCTTGTGGGACCCCTGTTATTCAAAGCCTGTTCTGCTTGATGTTCTATGAGTCCCATAAGCTATCTATACTTTTTAAAATAATTTTTTTCTTTTCGTTGCTCTGTTTGGATGAGTTCCACTACTCTGTCTTCTAGGTCACTGAGCCTTTCTTTTCTTTTATCTGGTCTGCTGTTGAATCCATCTAGTGTATTTTTCAGTTCAGTTATTGCATTTTTCAGCTCCTCTTTTTTATACTTTCTTACATTATATGTCCCTTATTGAAGTTCTGTTATTCATTCATTTTTCTCCTGAGATTGGTAAACATCTTTATAACCATTACTTTGATGTTTTTATCAGGCAAATGACTTCTCTCCATTTCATTGAGATTTTTTTCCTGGGATTTTGTCTTGTTCTTTGATTTGGAACACATTCCTGTTTCCTCTGACTCTCTCTCTTTGTTTTTCTATATTAAGCAAAACAGCTGTCTCTCCCAGTCTTGAAGAAGTGCTCACAGGAAGATGGGGGTGTGTTTCTGTCTGTTGCCTGTGTACCGTGAGGGTGGTAGCCTGTTAAGAACTGTGTCTCCAGTTGTTTCAGTCCCATGGGCCCAGAAATGGCAGTCCCCTGACTACAAATGCTCAAGGGTCATCCCCTGTGTGCTTTGGCAGGGCCTCATGGTAGTGCTTGACCAGGATAAGCTCACTTATCAGGGTGAACAGGGCTGGGGTAAGACTGCCCACTGGGTTTAGCAGAGCAAGACTCCAGGAGAGTGCAGGGTTGGGACAAGTGATGCTAGCAAGGAGAAGAAGAGTGCAAAAATGATGCCTACTAGTGCCAGCACTACCAAGGCAGGAGATGAGTGCAGAATTGTACCTGTCAGCATCCTCATCCTCAGAGGGTTCCATCAGACCCCTCTTCTTCCAGGAGATGCCTTCTGCCTAGCCAGTGAGTGTCCATCACATGCGGTCTCAGTGCCCTCTAACCTGCTGCTTTTGTGCTGGGTCATAGGGTGAGTGAGTGTGTGCATGAACACTCTAAAAGGGGAGTCTCAGTTTCCTTTAGCCTTTTGGATCTCTTGGTTTTTAAAGCCAGATATTTTGGGGACTTGTCTCTCTGGTACAGATCCCAAGGGTTGGGGTGCCTCATGTGGAACTTGAACCTGTTGCTCCTCATGGGTTGTCTCTGTACTTGTGAGGTCACTCTTGCTTGTGGGTCATCCCAGTGTGGGTGGGGTTTTGGGCCATATGTATCTCTGCCTCGTTTACCTGTCTCAGTGTGGTCTTTTTATCCGTTGTTGTGTGGAGCTGTTTTTCAGAGAGAATTGTTCTATATGTAGCTGTAGATTTGGTGTGTTCTGAGTTTTCCTCTACCACCATGTTGACCTGCCCTCTCAGTGGTTGTTTTTTCAAAGAAAAGATTACATAGAGTTTCTTAGACATATCTATAAACTTAAATGGGAAAAAAAAATTAAGGTCTTTCTAAGTCAAAAAAGCAGAAAGTTTATTAGTCTAAATAAACCAATCTATGTATTTTTAAAACATCCCATTGGTACATACCTGTTTTTCTGTTTAAACTCTAACCAGCGCCCATACCGCCTAATCACATTCACCTCTTTCAGAGACTGTATACTTATGAATGGGTAGAAGTCTTTTTTTTTTTAAGATTTTATTTATTTATTTGACAGAGATTATAAGTAGGCAGAGAGGGAGGCAGAAAGAGAGGAGGAAGCAGGCTCCCTGCCGAGCAGAGAGCCGATGCGGGGCTTGATCCTAGGACCCTGGGATCATGACCTGAGCCGAAGGCAGAGGCTTTAACCCACTGAGCCACCCAGGCACCCTGGGTAGAAGTCTTTTAACTCAGAACATATTTAGTGCTCACCAAAAGGCTAGTGTAATTGTATCGTGTTGCAGATATTCTTAGCCCTATGTAAACATAACTCCTGATGAATACATCCATTCCCTTGAAAGCTTGCTTTCAGTCTGCACGGTGCTCTCACGCTGGTGTCGCAGAGCTCTGTGAGGTACATAGGGCCAGTTGTTGATCCCTGTTGTCATATTAGGAAACCAAGGACTGGGACGGTTATGACCTGTCCAAGGTTACAAAGTGAAAGACAGCATAGGTCAACAACCTAGAATCTTTCAACTCTTCCATGCTTCTTCCCTTCAGCCTATGGGTGTCCACACCCATAGGTGCAGCAAGAGGTCCCCTCTTTAGCTGGAGCATTGACTAACTTCTAGGGCCAGGATTCGTCGTTGACCAGCCATTATGCTGGGTCTTCCTCAGCAAACTGATTCTGCATATCTCTGAAGAGTAGTTGGAAATAGTATCTCCAACTTCCATGGCAGGAATCAGTGTGCTCCCCACTTGATGCTTGCATACTTACGTGAGCACGCATACATAGGCGAACAAGTTCAGAGTCCATATATATTTATGTGATAGGTACACAGAGGTTTTGACTTCCCTTACCCTACTTATTCATTCATGGTTTTATTCATTCATATCCTAACACCCTGGCATAGATCAGTGACTCAGCAGAGAGCAAATTGCAGTTTATTTCGTGATCCTAGGCTATTTTAGAAAGAACCATTGCATTTCCCATTGCTTACTATCTAAGAATGTTTAGTTGATGCCATGTGAGACAGAGTCACTGTTCATATTCTTCTTGAGTCCTGGTGACAGCTCCTTGTCTGACTTTTATTAGCTTGTTTTTTTTTTTAAAGATTTTATTTATTTATTTGACAGAGATCACAAGTAGGCAGAGAGGCAGGCGGGGGTGGGGGGGTGGGGAAGCAGGCTCCCCCCTGAGCAGAGAACTTGATGTGGGGCTCGATCCCAGGACCCTGGGATCATGATCTGAGCTGAAAGCAGATGCTTTAACCCACTGAGCCACCCAGGCACCCCATTAGCTTGATTTTAAATGCACATAATTTTGTTCAAGTTTCTGGTGTGGCCTTAAATTGAAGTTAGATTTTTTCATCAGTCTCTATAAGGAAAGACTTGATAGTGAATTGTTCAGATTGTGGTTGGAGGGAAATAGTTCCAAACGACAGGAGAAAACAGATCAAAGAAGAAAGTAAACAGGAGACTGGGCACAAGCAGGGCCAGGCTCCCTGCCTCTTTGTGGACTCTGCCCCTGGGGTAGGATTTTAAGGGCAGGAGGTTGAACAGGCCTAATCCTGTGTGCAACCCTTTGGCCTCAGGCACATCAGAGGCCTGGTGACTTTTCTGTATCACATCCTTTTTTTCCTAATTTTTACCATCCACTTTAGTTGGTTTATTTTCTCATTAAAAAAATAATTATGTGACACAAGATTAAATGGAAGTGTTTACATTATTTCCATTTCTGTTATCTATAGATCACTTTCATTTAAAATGAGATTTGTTCTCTATTATTGTGTCATTTGTAATTCATTTTTAGAACAAAGAAACAACATAGTAATGAAAAATGAAAGCCTCTAAAAGTTTTAATATTATTGTTTGCCTCTCTTTGTAAGAATAAGTAGCAGATTTGAAGAGGGAGCTTTCACCATTAGAAGTTTAGAAGCTAATTTTGGTGATCTGGTGAGTGAAAAAATTCACCAAACGTGTTGTATGGATTGGTATTACCTAATGTAAGCATCAGGATGTCAAAGTAGACCAAGCCCATTTACGAGTATAGAGCTGTGTATCATCATGATTTAATTGAAATTTTATATATCTTTATTATTTCAGATCACGGGCTATATTTGCTTAGATTTTTTTGATGTTCATATCTACGTAGATGGGTAAGCCTGTTTAAAGTTTCAGATCAGCAGATAACTAGTGCTGACTAGTTTTTAAGATGCATTTAAAGTATATAAATTACCAAATTTATCATGGGGAAGAATGTGAGAGAGGATCTAGTCTATAAAGGAAGCCATTGTTTCTAAGACAAGTTCTGTCTCTCGTTTTTTTGTTGTTGTTTTTTTTTCTTGTTTTTAAGTAGTTAATACATTTCATGATTCAGAATTTAAAAGGAACAATAGGCTATGCTTTAAAAATTCTTTCAGGTACTCATTGCTCTTTCCAGAAGGCAACCAATATTTTCATGCCTAAACCATTCTAATTTTGATAAACTAATTTTGATCAGTGCATACCTATATTTTATGTTTGGCATAATTTTATTACCAGATCTTATTGCTTAAGAGCTTATAATTGTTTCTATTTAGCTATTTCCTTATTGGGCATTTACTTTTTTTTGTTTAGTTTTGTTCTTTAAAGTAGCAAACATCCTTGCATATTTGTAGAACAGCAAACATATTAGTGTATTTTTTAAAATACAAATACTTTTTTCCATTGAAAAGTTACCATATTTTTATTTCACAATTTAATACTTCTGAAATTCATTATATTCATTGGTTATGCTTACTGTGTTTTTCTCTGTGAAAAGCTGTTTTTAATGTAATAATATCACTTACAATCAGTAGAGCCTTAAAATAGAAGAGAAATGCTATTTTCCTGTATTTGTTTATCAGAGAGGAAACGGTTAAGAATGTTACAAAACATAATCCTTGTTCTGTGTCACTAGAATTCTTACTAGAGCAGTTGAATTAATTGCAGATTTCCTTCCCCCATCCCACTGTCTCCAGTTTAACATGTGTGAAATAGTGGTCAATCTCAGATTTTAGGAAAGGAGAGTGTATATTTGGCATGGATGTTTCCCTTCAGGTGTTAGGAAATATCCAAAGTTTTAGACAACATAAATAACAATCTTTATTTTTTCTAAAATTATTCAATGTTTCTGGATAGTATTGGCCTGCATATTCCTGGCCTATCATAAAGTTTTTTTTTTTTAAGTTGTTTTTTTTTTAAAGATTTTGTTTATTTATTTGACAGAGATCACAAGTAGGCAGAGAGGCAGGCAGAGAGAGAGAGAGAGAGGAGGAAGCCGACTCCCTGCTGAGCAGAGAGCCCGATATGGGGCTCGATCCCAGGATCCTGGGATCATGACCAGAGCTGAAGGCAGAGGCTTTAACCCACTGAGCCACCCAGGCGCCCCAAGTTTTTTTAAAATATGAATTTTTAAGGCATATACAGACTATGCAGTTGCTAGATGTTTTCTTCCTTCAAATAGAGTTCATAAGTGTGAGACACACTCATAAATGTGTGCCTTGCTATAGTGTCATTGCTTTCTTGTTTACATGCTCACTTGTCAGATGTATATATAAATGCAAATCAGTTTAGTTTGGTCCTTACATCCATTACATTCTCAGGACTTAGTATACATTCTAGGTAACAGATCTTCAAAGCATACAGCAGCTAATATGTTAGATGTTTCATGTCACACTCAGGAGGAAATGTGAAGAACTGTTGAAGGAGTGCAGGTCTCAATCAACTGACCATGATTTCCCAAATGGCCTGGCGAGGAGGGGAGGCGGAGCTGTGGGGTGGGGGTCTGCCGGCCTGAGTACTCCTGCTCTGTGGGATGTTATACTTCACCAGTGATTAAAAACATAGAGGAACTTTGTATTTGTTTAAACATGATGTCCATAATTAATGGCACACAAGGCTTGACATCATCTTGTGGTGGCACAGTTTGGGGATTATAATAAAAATTTGTGTTTCTGTCCTTTTTTTTTTTTTTTTTTTAATCTTCTTTAGTTTAGAACATCAGGTGCATTTTCCCAAAGATGGTCTTTGCAACCATTATTTAAACAAGAGGTTTCAGGAAAGTAGTGAACTTTTTCAATTGGTCTGGTCTTTAATACTAGCTATGGGAGCAATTACTTGGATTATCATTTCAACATAATTTTTTCACCCAGCAATCCTTTTGAGAGTATTGTTTGCTTAGATTGAAACACTGAAATGCTTCCTCCTCCCTGCAGGGCAGTAGATTAAGGCAGGGAAACACAGGCAAATCAACATGTAAAATTGGGTCAGTTGTCATTCAAGGACTTGTGTGCCAGTCGCATGGAGTGTGGAGTTGGGAGTGGCAGGAAACCCAGAGAGAGATAGCAAATTGCTGCGCCCCCATGCTTGGCGGACAAAAGGGGGATCAGGGCCCTGGGGAATCTAGGACAGCAGGCTTCCCACAGAGTGGAAAGGAATCTTGCGGCAGTGTTGGCACTTGTGGACATTGGCGTCCAGAGGAGTAGGGGTCAGGATTGGAGCAGGCAGAGTTGAGGGGTTTGTGCCTCCCAGCCAGTTGGGAGAAGGGGCTGAGACTTGCTACCCCTTGGAAGTAGGACTGGAAGGACTGTGGGTTTTAGAAACATGGACAGGAATGTGAGTGAAGGTAGAGAGTTAAGTGTCTTGGAATGCTGCACGTGAGTTTCACGGGTATCATTTGTAGTATTTCTATACCTGTGGAACTAGAGTGCCCCAGTGAGGCCTTTCCTAGTTCCTGTTTCTCATGTGCCGCGATATGGCAGTGAAGTTAGGACCATACAGTACGATTATATGACTATGGTTATGCTTGTGTCATATAAACAGCTGCAGTTCGGATGGAGATGTGCAAATGAGATTTCTTCACTTCATGGATATATATATATATATACATATATAAGTTTATATTTATATATATTTACAGTTTATTTATATTTTATATATTTATGTTTTATATTTATACATTTTTTATATTTATATTTATGTTGTATTTTTTAAAAAAGATTTTGTTTATTATTTGAGAGAGACAGAGACAGAGCCACTAGCAGAGGGAAGAGGCAGAGGGAGAAGAAGAAGCAGACTCCCCTCTGAGCAGGGAGCCTCTGGGGGGGGGGGGGCTCCATCCCAGGACCCTGAGATTATGACCTGAGCTGAAGACATAGGCCTAACTGACTGAGCCACCCACCTGCCCCTATATTTATGCTTTAAAATTTTATTTTTATATATCACATATATACATACCCGTACAAACACATTTTTTTCTTACAAAAACTAAAAGAAAGAAAAATGGTAACAGTTTTGTTAAACATCCCCCCCGCCCGCAACTAGTTAACAGATTTCAGATGGAAATACACCCTCATTATCCAAATTCAAATCCCTGTTACTCACCACCATTGTGGAGTGTGCTTTGGTTTGCCAGTCTTGTACTCATGGTAACTAGATGTTCCATTTCCCAGCAGAGCTTTTCTGGTTTTGTTTTGGCACTCAAAGTGTCTTTCTAAATTCTTTCCTTTAGTTATGTATCTATCTCAGGAATTTTCCTCAGTATAATACATTTTAGAATTTGAACCAGGGGAGCCTTTTCCCCTCTGAAGACACCTCTGTGGGGCAAAGTTGTGTTAGTTGCTCTACAGTCTGAGGAAGCAGAAGCAGGGGGCTGAGCTAAAGTGGATGCTTGCTAAGAGAAAAGTGACCCTCGTAGGTCCAAATTTTACCTCCAGCTTACAAAAGATACCGACCCAGGCTTCTACCATCTCTTTCCCTTTCATTGGGGAGCTCCCCTCTGCCTCATCTGGCTTCACTTTGTTTTCCAAATTTATTTATTAGTTTTGCCATTTTGGATAAGGCTGGGTTGACTCTGGAAAGACTGGTTTGAGAAATACCCTTGACATTTCAAATCAAAACAAAGCCAGACATAGATTGGCTTGCAACCGAGTTTGGGACCATCCCTGTGAGCCCCTCTAACATTGGCCGAAGTGTGGGACTCTCATTCCCCTGGGAAGAGGGAGCAGTAAAGTAGTGCCGTGTAGAGATTTTCTGGGTGTTTCTTGGTAATGCTCCAGTCGGTCTCTGATTTGGAAATTTGCTTCTGTCTCTTCCCCCCCTTGCCTGTAGGCTGGAGGCTCTCAAGTCATCTTTACTAATCCACTGGAGATAGTAAAGATTCGCCTGCAGGTAGCTGGAGAGATCACCACAGGACCCAGGGTCAGTGCCCTGAATGTACTCCGGGACCTGGGGCTTTTCGGTCTATATAAGGTGAGTAGAGTCCCTCTGGCGATCTCAGTAGAGAGCTTGTCACGTACTTGATAGAACGCAAAAGAATGTGGAGACACGGCTTCTCCCCACAAAGTGGAAAAGTAATTTTGTCCAGCAGGGTAGTCCCTTGAGTACAAAACCAGACAAAGACACAATCAGGACACTTTTATTATGCGAGGCAGTGGGATATACAAACACACTCTCCTGTTGTCCCTTCAGCCTTTACGAAGCTGAAGCTGCCGGGAGGGAGGCCCGCACCGCAGACCTGCTGACATTAGCCTCACGGCCTTTGATTAGATGGCAGGTTTGGGAGAAGTTTCTTTGGTGTTCTCTTTGGTCTGTTTTAGGACTTCAAAATAGTCCTGTGTTTATTTTGAGTCTGAGTTATCTCTATTGTTATCTTCCCAGTAGGAGCTTCTGTTTGTCTTAATAATTTGACCACAGTGAAACAGTAGTAGAGTTTGGGAGAATTCAGGTCTTTAAGAAGTTAAGTGGTGGGATTTGTCAATAATGAATTCCATTAAAAAGAAAAAAAAAAAAGAGACAACAGAGAGTGTAGTGTACTTTAGCAAGATGCCAGTCAACAGATTCCTTCCCTGCAGGGGTACTTACTCCCATCATTACAGAGCAGATGTAATGGAGCAGAAGCTATGATTGTTCTTAAACAAGGAAGAGTATTTCTTTCCATTCTTTTGCCTGGCGGAAGGGGGTTATACGTAAATTCGGCTGCTATTAGACAACTGTGTTTCTACAGCATCTGAGTTATTTATAGATCTATCACTGTAGAAATGTGTAAAGTGCTTCTGTAGCTAAAAATTGGAAATTAGAAATTCTCTCGATTAGAACCACACAGGTACAGAGCTCTTAGGACACCTGCAGACCAGTGATGGCGATCTTGAGAGAATTCTGTACACATTTCCTCCCTTCTAACCCCCATTTCCATCCTTTTTGGAATTCCCTTTGAGAGCTAAATTTATTAATATTGCTTCTTGTCTGTATCCTCTTCAGAGAGTCCTTAGATTTTGTTGTTGCTGTTGTTGTTGTTGTTGTTGTTGTTGTTGTTAATGTTTGAGTTTGTCTTTTGAAAACGGAACCATTAGGGAAACAAGGGCTGAAGATGGAGTTTTCGGCTGGCTAGGTCAAGCCCTGGGTGGGAGAATAGCTGGGCTACTGACCAAGTTGAGGAAGGTGTTTATTTTTCCTCAGTCACTGAGGCAAGCTATCCCTGGGAGGCTTTCTATTCCAGTGGAAACTTCTGCTGAAAGAATTTTTCCCAGTTCCCCACAGTCCTCTGCTACCTAGGACCTAGGGACTGAGGAGGGAAGGTTGGTGGTTCTTTTTTCCCATTCCCTAGAATAGTCATCTTTCTCTTTCATTGCCACTGCCTATAGCTCAACTGACAGCTCATGGGCTCTACGCTGTGTGCATTGAATGGACGAGTTGTTAGTTTTGTGGGCTGCCTTCGCTGGTTGCTTTGGAATCAAGCTATCAACATTAGGTTTCCAAGTCTGTTCCCAATCTTGCCTCCCCCTCGCATCCACCAAAGCCATACAGAACAAGCAGCCTGGAGGTTTGAGAACTGACTTTTTATTAACCTTAAAATCTGAATCCGTATGGAAATGTCAGAAAATTCTTAGTTGTCAGGATAACATCATCACCCAGTTAATAAACTCTAGGTCTCCAGGGTCCTCCAGCCTCTCAAACTTTGAGCCAGGTACATTTCCTGTGCCCCTCTCTTGCCCCTTCCATTTCCATTCCACTCAGACCCCATGGTGTTGGTTTTTTTTTTGTTTTGTTTTTAATCTTTTTATTTATTTATTTATTTGACAGAGAGAGACATCACAAGTAGACAGAGAGGTAGGCAGAGAGAGAGGAGGAAGCAGGCTCCCTGCTGAGCAGAGAGCCCCATGCGGGACTCGATCCCAGGACCCTGAGATCATGACCTGAGCCGAAGGCAGTGGCTTAACCCACTGAGCCACCCAGGCGCCCTGACCCCATGGTGTTTGAGGGGACACCTAACACTTGTCACCCCGGATCCCTTGTGGGCATTCATGGCCCTGTTTACACAACTGTTTTGTACTATTTCCTCATTTGTGACAGGGTGCCAAAGCGTGTTTCCTCCGAGACATTCCCTTCTCTGCGATCTATTTTCCTGTTTATGCTCATTGCAAACTGCTTCTGGCTGATGAAAATGGACACGTGGGAGGTGTGAATCTCCTTGCAGCCGGAGCCATGGCAGGTAACTACTTTTTTTTTTTAAACCAAAGACCCCACCCCCCCAATGCTCTTTACAGAATGTCTGTGTACTATCCGCCTTTATTTCTGGAAGGGTTATTGTTTGTATCTGACTTAGTTTAAATATGATTGCTTTTTCTCCTTTGTGGGATGTGCTGTAATTCTGATGAGAGTTAATTACATTTGCATAATGTGGATAAACAGCGTAATGCAGCTTAGCAACTCAGAGCCAAATTAGATCTGCCCATCTAAATTGGGCTTTCATCATTAACATGCTTCTTAGCCTCCTGTGCCCCTGAAACCTTGGGTGCAGCCAAGCTAAGCATTAAGTGGAAGAGTTCTTCATCAGATCAGTTGCTTCATTGTACCTCATGTGATGCCCAGGTCTAGCATGCCTCACTTGCTATTTCTGCATGATGAAGTCTACATGATTGGCTCAAAATTGAGCTTTCTCCATGATATGGTCCATGTTCCTTCTATCATCGTTCTCTTTAGATACAAGTAAGCAATACTTCCCTGACAAACTACCCTACACACAGTTGGCATGTCTTCTCTGTCCCTTAATACTCTCTTTAGTAATAGTTATTTGCGTAAGTTTGTTTTTTGTACTAGGCTGGGAGCTTTTTGAGGGCAAGAGTTTCATCTTTTTCGTTTTTGCTTTCCCTTCGTGGTCAGCGTAGTAATAATAGGAACTCAAATGTCAGTGGAACAAATGAAGATCTTCATTTGGTCTAAATTCCCAAAGTAGACACAAAAGAGATTCCATCTGAAAGAGGAACATAACAAATGAGGGAGGTAGTAAGATGCTTCCTTCCGATCTCACAGGCCTAGCCTTCCTCTTGAAGGAGCCGACTTGGGATAGAAGGGGAGGACCAGGTGTCCTTGGCTGCACCAGCTCTCAGAAATGACAGAGGAAGGAAAGGGCATGTATTTGCTCCCCATTGCTGCTGGTCCAGGATAGAAACATGAAGGGTGAACACAAACTCAAGTGTAGTGTCCAAATGCTCGGCGTCGGTCTGACTGGCTGGGCTCATGGTACTGCATAGCTGTCACTGGATTCATCCTCCTCTGCTACCCTGGCTAGACAGCCCGACAGCCTGAGCACTTCCTAGAGCGTAGTGTGTATGGTGGGGTTCGGAGAGGGTTGAGCCCGACCATGTTCTTGTTCTCACCCACGATGACAGGGAGTGACTTGTGATGGTTACGAAACTATCCCCGGGAGCTCTGAGCCCTTATCTGGGGGTCCAGCAAGTCCCATGTTCTCTGGCATTTGTTACTTGAGTCGACCGAAAGCCGGGAAAGCTACCTGCTCTGTGTTGGCACTGAGTGCTCATGCAGCCCCTTTTTGGTACTCACCAAAGTCTCCCACTTTTAAATGAGGCCAGCAGATTTTTCCTCCAAGCTTTTGCCTGTGCTTTCCAGTCAGCAGCAAAACAAAACAAAACAAAGCAACAGCGAAAGAACAGTCTCATCGTGGACAGGCATTTTGCCAGTGGTTGATGGAACCAAGGAAACATTTCCGTGGAACTGTCAGCACCAACTTCTTGCCCACAGATACTTGAATGTCAGTTTTCAGAATAAGAGATGATTTTTTCTAATTTTTACCAGTAAAGCCTTGCTGGCAGGCCCTAAGAACATTTAGAATTCAGAACATTCCAAAGACAGGCAATTTACCTAGTTCCATGTGAATACGGCACAGGGTCGCCTGGAGGGGCAGGAATCGCGTCATCCTGCAACAGCAGCCCCCACACGTCTGCCAGTTCCATCTGCCCCACGAGTATTCAGTGGTGTTAAGGCCAAATTGAATATCATCCCTCTGAGGAACGTGATCTTGCTCCTTTGTTCCCAGCTTTGTTTTATAAGCCAGCGATGTGGTTGTGAAATCTATCTTGGGTGTCCTACTGCTGATCAGTCTCAGCATGACCCCAGGCAGCTCAGGCACAAGAGATCGATGATAAGGCCTTTTGACGATCAGTTCCCCATTGCCCCTTAACTGGTTACCTGGCCTCCTCAGCTCCCGTTGTGATGACCTCTGTCATGTAAGTATGTCTGAAAAGAGTCCCACTCAACTCTCGAGGTAGCCCCTCAAATAGGTGAGTGGATATGAGTATTGACATTCACCTTGCACAGTAAGGTGACAAAAATCAGCAAAAAAACCCCACTACATTTAGCATCTCATTGAACAGGCAGTGTCCTCATTTCTTAGTATATACAAAAATACTTGTATCTTATTTACCAAAAAAAAAGGAGGTAAAATAATTGAAACCTAAAAGAATACTTGGGAATTGTCCTAGTAATATTGCTGCATTTTTTCCTCTCATAGTTCTTTGGAATCATGCAATGTAGAGTGATTTTCCTAATTCAGAAGGAAAAAAAATGTTTTCCACGTGGAAGCAGCTAATAGGCTCATGTATCCTTTTTCCTATGAGTTCCCAGGCATCTGTTTAAGAAACTTTGGTTAGAGCAGTTAAAGTTGCTAATTGTATTGTTAGATGTTAGCAGTATTTCTGTTCTTTATAAGGTACTTTGGATGACTTAAATGTGCCTTTCTCCTGAAAGGTGTGCCTGCGGCTTCTCTGGTGACTCCTGCTGATGTCATCAAGACCAGACTGCAAGTGGCCGCCCGTGCAGGCCAGACGACATACAGTGGCGTCATTGACTGTTTCAGGAAGATACTCCGGGAAGAGGGGCCCTCAGCATTTTGGAAGGGGACTGCAGGTAGGGGCTACGGCCATACAGAATGGCTGGCTGGTGTTAGGGACCTGCTCCCATTACTCACCCATTGGCTTCGCCACAGTCATGTTCAGTAGCCCCACTCCCTTCTCTTTTTCAGCTCGAGTGTTTCGATCTTCTCCCCAGTTTGGTGTTACCTTGGTCACCTATGAACTTCTCCAGCGGTGGTTTTACATTGATTTTGGAGGCCTGTAAGTGCAGCTGTTCAACTTCTTGTAAAAGAAAGCACCGAAACCAAAATAGGTCTTTGTTCAGCCTACAGAGGCATTTTTGGAACTCTTAGAACTGGGTTGGACAGAGAATCCTACAGGACCAGTGGGCTCAAGAAGCTTCAGTATGAGGGCAGTAAGACCTTGGTCAGCGGACATCATGCACAGGGTTAAGCAGTGACTTGGGGGAAGTGAAGGCAAGCAGCAAATTAAAATGTTATGTGAGTAAGTTGTCTTTTTTAATGTAAGCAAATATAGAGCTTCATGGATTTAGGTCCTAATTATTTGAATTTCATGTTACGGCCTTTTCACCAGATATAATGTAAATTTGTATTAGTTACACTTTTAGAAACTTTCTTTCCAAGTCTTTCCAAGACTCAATCAAGACTTTTCACACCTCTGAGACTCCATTATTTTTATTTATTATAGTTAAGTATAGATGTTCTTAGAGCTAACATACAAACAAACAAAAACTTTCGAGAGAGGTTATGCTTATGGACATGAATACTGGTGAAATCAAGGTCAGAAGTTGGGTCACTTGAAGCCTGTGCTGTAAAGAAAAGGAATTACTTGTTGAAACTGCTGGGTGGGCAAGGTTGTACCTAAAGCAAGCAGTTATCAGCTTTTCAGGAGATGATCAAATCCCATATCTGGGTCTTCAGCTCATAAACCTTTAACCCCCCTTCCTTGCTCAAAGGCCAAATAGGGAAGAAGTAGCTGTTGAACCAAGGAGTAGAGGGACTTCTACAAAGTAGGATGTGAGAATAGGAATCTTACAACTCCAGGGTTTTCTGTGCTTTCACATTGTATAAAAGTAAGTATTGTATCTATGTGTCTTTAGATTTAGTAATAGCGTTCATGAATCTACCACTCAAAAATTAGCTTTTGAACTATGTCAAAATAAAAGAAAAATGTAAACTTTTTATGACCAGTTTATGCTTAGTGCAGAAAATATGGAAAACGTAAAAGAGAAAAACACTCACAATCCTACTTCTCTGAGAGTGTTATTATTTAAGAGTGTTTTCTTCTGACCTGTTCTCTGTGGATCCATTTATAAATTGAGGCCATTTCTTTTCCAAATCAAAAATGTGATGCTTTCAAAGCAGCTATCAATCATGAGAAATTTAGCATAGATGATGAGGAAGTAGCTGGACAAACACTCCTCTCTGTGGCACCTGGGTGAGACCAGAAACGTGCTTCTGTGCTCCTGGGCCATCCGCATCAGTCTTGAGCACGCTAACCATTGGCTTTTTCCTGCCAACAGCAAACCCTCCGGCTCAGAACCAACACCTAAGTCACGCATCGCAGACCTTCCTCCCGCCAATCCCGACCACATCGGTGGATACAGACTTGCTACAGCCACTTTCGCTGGCATTGAAAACAAGTTTGGCCTTTATCTCCCCAAATTTAAATCTCCTAGCGTTGCTGTAGTTCAGTCAAAGGCAGCGGCGGCGGCGGCTCAGTGATGAGACAACCGTTGAGTGTGGCCAAATGGTGCCCTGGAGAGAGAAGCCTAGAAGGAGCAGCCCTGTGTATCCAGTCAGTTGCATGGTGCTGACTGAGCTGAGGAGTCAGACTCTTCTTTCTCTATGACATATACATATATTTGTTTATAAAGTAATCATTTGCCCAGGAAAAAGCAACAACGCAGTTTCGAGCTTTAGTGTTAAGTGTTGAAATGTTTTCTGAGCCTTGGCATGACTTAGTGTTCTAGACTGCTTTGCACAGCTTTACACTTACAGTGACTGTACATATTGTACATCTTTGTACAGAGACATCTTGGCGCCTCATCCCAACAAATCAGTTTATAGAATGTACTGCGGATCTCAGTGGCTTGAAATGTACAGAATGTTTTGAAAGTGTTTTATTAAGAGTCACACAACAATAAATGTATTAAAATTAAATCCATTCTCTTATTGGTGACTTATGGAAATAAAGCATCAATATTGGATGTATTTAATTCCCAGTCCGTTTTCCATTCTGGGATGGAAAGGTATTTGCTGATAGGAGGCATAACACGACCAAGCGCTTACACCACTGAATCAGAGACCCTTTGGAAAAGATGCATGCTAGCGGAAGCCAGAGGACCAGACTAATGACTTGTGTGTGCTGATGTGTTTCCATTTGTGTTTAACATGTGTGTAGATTCTCCTGCGTTCATCAGTCGAAAGGCATTTCCTCGCTAGCTCCTCTCCTGTCGGTGAGCATATGGAACAGGGATGTCTCCAGCATTACTGACTTAGTTTCGCTTTCCTCTGACACAGCAAGGCAAGGGCCTAGCTTTCAAGATTAAAGGATACGTGGGCAATTTTTCCTCATATGGATATGATTCCAAAAAAATAATAAAATGCACACCAAAATGTATCCATGTAGTTGGATTTTCCTTCACAAATACAGTGATAGTGCTTTTTATTTTGACTCACTACCAGTTCCAAATAACTCGTGATCAGGTGTCCCTCTCTCCCACTTCTGTAGGAAATCATTTGATTTGGAAAGGGTGATGGGAGTGAGAGGAGGGAAGAAGAAAATGAGAAGCTGTATCTTGTGATTTTTAGTGGGGTCTTAGGTTCTTCCTTATGAATCCAAATCCAAACTACTTATTCCAAAAGTCACTCGCCAAGGGTGTGATTACTAATTTAGATCTAAACATGCACCTTGACAGCCGCAGCTACACTTTGCTAGGGCTGTGATTTGATGTGTACATCGGAATTTACTTTAGCAAAGTGCTTTGAGAAAACATTCTTGCTATTGCCAGTAAGCCAAGATACGAGAATGTATGCAAACATTTTCAAGGGGCAAACTTGGAGATAGACCCAGTCACTTGAAATCCTACACGGCACTTATCACTTGATGGCTGACAGCCCTGTAACACAACCAGAAGCTCTCAGGCCTTCAAGAAACAGAAGACTTGCTTTGAAAGCAAGTTATTTCCAAATGCACTCAGTTCTCATTGGAATGGAATAAATAACAATACAGTTGTTTCTCTATTACCACCTGTTAGAAAGATGCAAGTAGTCCGTGGATATGTTCTTACAAAAGATTCATAGAATATCTGTGCATATAATTGACCTTTGAACAACTTGGGGGCAGGGGACACCAGCCCCCAGTGCAGTAGAAAACTGGAGTATATTGACTCCCCGAAAATTTAACTACTAATAGCCTCCTCTTGACCAGAATCCTTACCAATAACATAACCAGTCACTTAACACAGATTTTGTACCTGTATTTTATACCGTATTCTTATAATAAAGTAAGCTAGAGAAAAAATGTTTAGAAAGTCATAAGGAAGACACATTTACAGTACTGTATTAAAAAAATCCACATATAAGTGGACTAGACCACACAGTTCACACCCAAGTTGTTCGAGGGCTAGCTGTATCAAGTAAGATGTGAAAGTGCCCTCTTTACCCTGCTTCTCCCTTCACCACTCCCTGCCTGAGGTAATCACTAGTAGGTTGGAATCTAAATTTGTGGTCTGTTTTTCATACATCTATATATAAAAATATATTTATATATTTAAAACAGGGTTATGCTGTGTATGTATTGTTCTGTGACTTTTGTTCATTTAATATCTTTGAGATTTTTCCATGCCCATTCATAAAGATTTATCTTAATTTCTAATAGCTACATAGGATTCCATTGTATGAATTATGACACTTTTCATAAATACTCCTTTATTGACGTTCATTTTTTTTCACTATTGCAGGCACTGCTGTAGTGAATGGTATATACATCTTTTTGTACATATATTTTGAATATGTGCACTAGTATTTCATTAGGATATTTAAAATTGGAACTGATGATTCACAAGATATATGGATTTTACATTTTTGTGTATATTGCCACATTGTTCCTCAAAAAGGCTTTACGAATTTACTTTCCTACTGACAGCATATGAGAATGCTTGTTTCTTTGTAACCTCAGCAAAAATGGGTATTATCATTCTTACATTTTAGGTAAATCATGACAGCTGATCATAGTTGTTTTTCATTTTCCTAACTACTAATAAGGTTGAATGACTTTTCATATTTACTGGACATTTGTGTATTTTCTAACTGTGGAATATACAGAAAGCACATGAGATGTACATGTATGTATGCACATACACACATAACGTAAAGTCCTAAGGTGAACACCCATGTAACTACCCTTGTGAAAAAGTCGTTCTCACACCTCAGAAATTCCCACATAGCCTCCCCAGCGCACTCCTCTCCTCTTTAACACAACCCTACTCTTCATTTCTTTGTAGTTTTATACCTATATATCCCTAAATATAATATTTAGTTCCTATTTTTGAAATGTATATGAATCAAATTATATCATAGACTTTTGAGACTTGTTTCTTTCGCTAAACATGTTGGTACGAGTCATCCGTAAAATCATGTGTATCTGTACTTTGCTCATCCCAGTATATGAATGTATTTGAATCTTTCCATTTTACTCTGGACATCTGAGTGGTTTTGAATTTGAGGACATTACAAACAGTGCTGCTCTGGGTATTTTGTATGTGTATTCCAGAGTATGCACTTCAAAAAAAAAAGTTTATTTATGTAATCACTACACCCAGCATGGGGCTTGAACTCATAATCCCGAGATCAAGTCGCATACTCCCCCAAGCTCCCCTACAGTATGTACTTTTAAGAGTACACACACCTATTAGTGGGACTGCAGAGGCACAGGCTTGGTAGGTGCCTGCCAGATCATGTGAAACCGTTTCCCCAGATGTTCTGATACTGATTTACATTCCTCCAAGGGTATATTGGCTTCTTAATTTTTACCAGTCTATTGGGTGTATAATGTTATCTCGCTGTGCTTTTACTTAGCAGTTAACTTATGTTAAATGAGACTGAATGCCTTTCATATGTTTATCTGTATTGTCACACTGTTCTTCAAAAAGATTTAGTTACTTTCCTGCTGACAGCAGATGAAGATGCCAACATGTTTGCTGGAGACTTAGGTTCCACCTTTGGTGAGTGCAGTATGTGTTCACGTTTCGTGTCCATTGCCCCGCAGCAGTTTGCAGGGGATTCTTGGATACTACTTGTATCTTGGATACTACTCCTTTATGAGTTGTATTTGCAAAAGTCTTTCCCCAATTTGTGGCTTGTCTTTTCACAGTGTTTTTGATAGATTACTATTTTAATATGTTCACATATTTTTACCTTATGGTTAGCATGTTTTAGATTTCACTTAAAAATTACTCTCTCTGGGTTGTGAGTATGGTTGATATTTTCTTCATAAATGCTTTATAGTCCTGCATCTCACATTGAGGTTTTATCCGATTTGGAAATGTCTTCTGCATGTGATAAGAGGTAATATTTTTTGCATCTTTATATGGTTAGTCTGTTGTTCCAGCACTGTTTTTTGAGAAGACTCTCTTTTCCCTACTGCTTTGAAGTGTCTTCTCTGTTATATATGGACCATTGATATGTGCAGACAGATCCTTCTAGACTATTTTGTTTTATTGGTCTTTCCTTATGCCAATATACAGTCTCTTCATTACTCTATCTTGAAAAAAGTTTTGATATATAGTACCACAAGTCTTTTCACCTTGTTATTCTTCAGAGAGCTTGTGGCTTTTCTTGGTTCTTCACTCTTTCATATCCATTTTATTTTATTTTTTACAGATTTTATTTATTTGACAAAGAGCGAGAGAGGGAACATAGGCAGGGGGAGTAGGAGAGGGAGAACCAGGCTCTCTGCTGAGCAGGAAGCCCAATGAGGGGCTTGACCCCAGGACCCTGGGATCACAGCCTGAGCCAAAGGCAGATGCTTAAACACTGAGCCACCTCAGGCACCGCCTTCCAAATCCATCTTAGAAACAACTTGTGAATTTCCTTCCAAAGACTAAGGAAGCCAAACACACTGAGATTTTAATTGGAGTTGCAAAGATTCTATAGGCCGTATGGGGAGAATTTACATCATTATAGTGGACTTTCTAATCCATGAACATGATATATCTCTTATTTAAGTCTTTGTAATGTCTTAATAAAATTTTATCACCCAAGAGGTCTTGGACATTGTGTGTATATATATTCATTTCTAGGTATGCCATATATTTAGATACTATTATATCTTTTTAAAAAAGTCATTCCTTGTACATAGGAACATAATTAAGTTTCCTATCCATTTTTTATTTTCAAAAAT
>PISX010008696.1:32799-80317 GCA_004024625.1 Mellivora capensis | reverse complement strand
CACCTACAGGTGGACAGAGTCTCTAGCAGCAAGCCAAATTTTTTCCAACTTGGGTAATACTGTTGTTACTATCAAATTTAAAATCAAGAAAGTTGAGGTGACTAGGTGGCTCAGTGAGTTAAGCCTCTGCCTTCAGCTCAGGTCATGATCTCAGGGTCCTGGGATCGAGCCCCACATTGGGCTCCCTGCTCAGCAGGGAGCTGACTTCCCGCCCCCCTTCCCCACCGAGTGCTGCTCTGTCTACTTGTGATCTCTCTCTGTCAAATAAATAAATAAAAAATCTTTAAAAATAAAATAAAACAAATCAAGAAAGTTATACTTCAGACCAGATTTCAATGCTACTGGTTTAAAAAGTATAATTATAAAACAAATTTGAATAATATATTATCTTATTTAAAAATTAAGCTACCATAGCTACTTCTATAAATAAAACTTGCCAATGATTCAAAGGTCTCTGGCTTCTCATCTATCTTCCCAGCTTTTTTCATTCGGTTCAGACGCTTCTTTTCAACCAGGCCAGTTCTATCAAGAAAGGTGTCATCATCACTATCATAAAAGTCTTCATCTTCCCAGTTCTTGGCTTTCCTTTTCCGAGATACTAGGAGGTAAAATAAAAGGTAAAAAAAAAGAAAAAGGAGACAAATAGATAAGCAGCTTAAAATATCACTATCAGGGGTGCCTGGGTGGCTCAGTGGATTAGCTTCTGCCTTCGGCTCAGGTCATGATCTCAGGGTCCTAGGATCAAGCCCCACGTCCAGCTCTCTGCTCAGCGGGGAGTCTGCTTCCCCCTCTCTCTCTGCCTGCCTTTCTGCCCGCTTGTGATCTCTCCCTCTGTCAAATAAATAAATAAAATCTTTTAAAAATTTTTTAAAAAATCACTATCAATTACTGCAAGACCCAACAAGCTGTCAAACTACATATACAAACAAAGGGTTAAACCTGGAAGACATTATGCTAAGTGAATAAGCCAGACACACAGGATTCCACTTAACTGGAGTAGCCCAATTCACAGAAACAGAAGGTAGAATGGTAATTACCAGGGGATGGAGGAAGGAAGAATGAGAAGTTAGCTTTCAGCGGGTATAAGAAACTTTTGAGAGGGGTAGTAGTGATGGTTGTACAACAATGTGAATGTATTTAATACATTTAATGCTTGCAATAGTAAATTTTATATTATATATATTTTACCACAATAAAATAATTAAAACAAAGGGCTAATTTATTTAATGAGCAAGAAGTTCCCAAAACCCAATCAGTAAAAAAGGAAAAAGATAAGGAAAAGGCCAATGATCCAAAAAAAAAATTTTTTTTTAAAGATTTTATTTATTTGACAGACAGAGATTACAAGTAGGCAAGAGAGGCAGGCAGGGAGAGAGAGGAGGAAGCAGGCTCTCCGAGGAGCAGAGATCCAATGTGGGGCTCAATCCCAGGACCCTGGGATCATGACCTGAGCCGAAGGCAGAGGCTTTAACCCACTGAGCCACCCAGGCGCCCCATTAAAAGGATAATGAAAGCAGTTCAGAAAAAGAAACATAAATGGCAAAAAAAATTTTTAAAGATGTTAAACACTTTTTAATAATTAAAAAATACAAATTAAAATAATGAGATACCACTTCTTACCTATAGGCTAGAAAAAACATGAAAAGATTAATAATGCCCAGTTTGGCCAGGGTATGGGGAAATGGACTCTCAAACAGCTGGTGGGAATGTACGTTGATACAATCTTTTTGGTGATCAATCTCACAACATCTGTCAATAATAAAAACCCAACTGACCTAGCAATTCCACTTATAAGAATTTACCCCACATGTATCAGTGCAACATTGTTTGTACAGTGAAAAATATGGAAAGCTCATCAAGAGGGGACTATGGTAGCTACTAATTTTTGGTCTACTCTATGCCATCTTACTCCCCTTGTTCTGGTAAAAGTACCCCTTTTCTTCTAGAAAACTCTTCCCTCATTCCATCTGGATTAGGGGTAATCAAGTGACCAAAGCCAATCAGTAAGAATCTCATATTTATATTAAATAAAAGGAAAAAAGGGTTCTCTTTCCAATGAGATTATGAAAAAGGGAAGATATAAATTCTGTAAACAGCCAGCTTTTCCGAACGAGGTAAGAATCTATCTGCAAAATAAAACCATGCACTCACGGAACAGATCACACAGATACACACATACAGCTTTTATGGCATCCTGGTGATACTGAGAGTTCTGGCTTGACAGGACCAGAACTTAAGTTATGGTTCATGCACTTCTTCTTTCAATCCTGTAAGCTACTCTTCGCAGGTTCTGGAGCCAATAATTCTTCTCCCTAAGCTAGTTTGAATTGGGTTTCCATTATTTACAACCCAAACAGTCCTTATTAATATAAACTTCATAATTTCCAAGTTAGATGGTACACTGAACATATCTAATTTCACTTTCCCCATATCCTTCTAAAGCTACAATGAAAAGATCTTTTTTAAAAACATTAATCTGAAAATAAATAAATGAATAAAGAAAATAAATAAATAAATAAAACACTAATCTACTGGGGCAGTTGGCTGACTCAGCTGGTAGAACATGCAACTCTTGATCTCGGGGTTGTGAGTTTGAGTCCAATGCTGGGTATAGAGCTTACTTAAAAAATAAATAAAAATTCTAAATCTGCAAAGAAAGGAGAATGGGAGAAGGGATAGCAACACCAAATTTTTGGAAATTAGAAAACAGACAGACAAGTTGAAACTAAATTAGCAGAGCTAAAAAAGATAAATCCTAATCCAACAGTGAGGAAAGCAGAGAATCAGTCTGATGATACTGCAGAGTCTACAAAAGGATCTGGAACTGGGGATGGATAGTTGTGCTAAAATAAGCAGAAATGAGTAAAAGCTGGTTGAGAAACAGATCCTCTTCCCTGCCTACTTATCTTCTTCCCATCTCCAAAAAGAATCTAAAAGTTAATCTCTAGAAAGGGTAAGACAGGAAGTCTGTGCATTGTGGACTGACTGCTTGAGTTGAGGGCATATATTATTCTATTCTAAAAATAGTACTGTCCTGTAAGTATCTCAATATTGAGAATCTGCTCAGCCATCCTCCAGCACTTAGCCCTAGAAATCTCATGCAGAAGACTGGAAGAATATTCTCTGAGGAATCCTGCCAGCAGAAGAGGAAAACCCCAAGGAAATTTACATGAGGAATTCCCCCCCAAAAAAGGCCCACCAACATCATTCTATATTGTTGCTGAAAGTTAGAAAGTCCCACCTATATAGTTCAAGCTGTCAATCACCTTTTTGTCCCCAAATAAGAACTTACAATCAAGGACTACAGAGCTGAGAAACACATCTAACAAGCAGGATAACAAACAAAAAGAAAAGACAACCTGGTGAGCACAGATTAGCAGTGAGATGAGATACTTACAATCCAGGAAACAATGGCATATTACATTTTAAAAATGAATATTCAGGGACACCTGGGTGGCTCAGTTGGTTAAGCATCTGACTCTTGATTTTGGCTCAGGTCATGATCTCAGGATGGTGAAATCAAGTCCTGTGTCAGACTCTGCCTCCCCATGGAGTCCGCTTGATTTTCTCTCTCTCTCTCTCCCCCTCATTTCCTCCCCCTCCCCCGAGTTGCACTCCCATGTGTGCACACGTCTCTCTAATGAATACATCTTTTTAAAAATGTATATTTGAGGACAAAAATGAGCCTTGGAAATTAAAATCTTGATAGCAAAATAGAGACAGAAAGATAAAGCTGCAGAAATCTCCCAGAAAGAACAAAAAGACAGAGATAAAAACGCAAAGAAAAAAAAAAAAAAGACAAGAAACTTTAGACAGTCAAAGATGTTCACTATCTAAAGAACAAAATTCCAGAGAAAAAGAGAAAACAGAGGGATAAAATGATTAATGGCATAATTCCAGAAATGTTCCTGAAGTGTCAAAAGATTTCCAGATCGGGGCACCTGGGTGGCTCAGTCCCTTGAGCCTCTGGCTCTTAATTTCAGCTCAGGTCATGATCTCCTGAATCGTGGGATTAAGCCCAAAGTTGGGCTCCGGGCTCAGCACAGAGCCTGCTTTGGATTCTCTCCCTCTGCTCCTCCCCTGCCCTACTCACTCTCTCTAAAATGGATAAATAAAATCTTAAAAAAAAAATTTTTCCAGACCAAAGGACCCAATAAGTACCTAAAAAAATGAATGAAAATAGACCAACAGAAAGGTACATCATAGTTTCAGAACCTTGAGAACAAAGGGAAACTCTGACGAACTTCCAGGTTGGAGGGGGTGAGGGGAATGACATATAATTGATTAGGATCCTGAACAGTTTTGGACTGTGAGAACAACACTGGATATAGGTGATAAGAGTAATACCTTCAAAGTTGTGAAGGAAATTATTTCCAATTTAGAATTCTACTCCTAGACCAACTATTAACCAAGAGTAAAGCTAGTATAATTATATTTTCAGAATGGGGAATTTAATAAAGTTTACTTGTTATACATCCTTTCTCAGGAATCTACTAGAGGATATCCACCAAAACAAGAGAGTAGGCAAAGAAAAATCAAAGATGTGAAATCCACTGAAGACTATCATCATGCATGCTTTCTACTTTTGTACCAGCTTTTTTTTTTTTTTTAACTGTATTTATTTGTCAGAGAAAGAGAGAGAGAGAAAACAGGTGGAGCGGCAGGCAGAGAGAAGTGGGCTCCCTGCAGAGCAAGGAGGCCAATGCGAGACTCAATCCTAGGACCCTGGGATCATGACTCGAGCCAAAGGCAGATGCTTTTAACCAACTGAGCCACCCAGGTGTCAGTCCTGCAGCAGGTCTAGAGAGCAGCAAGCCCTAAAACAATAGCGCTCTTCAGGAGAAATGTTTCCAAAAGTCAGAACTGATCAATTACTGAATGTGATTGACCATGTGGAAAAATATACTGAAAGGCTATTGAAAGGTGAGAGAAGAATGACCAAGAGCTATAAAATCCAAACACATGAAAAACAGACACAATTATTAACTTTAGGAAAAACAAAAAGAAAAAATTGCTCAGTTGTGACTAATATTTGCATAAACTTAATCATGGAAATACTAAACACTAATTTAACACAGTGAGTAGATAATGTTTAGAATACATGACTCAAGGTCGATAGCCCAAGATGGTGGAGGAGTACACCTTAGTTTCATCTGGTTCCTGTAATTCAGCTAAACAGCTATCAAATCATTCTGAACACCTGTGAACTCAACCAGCGATCTAAGAAAAGAATAGCTGCAACTCTACAAATAGAAAAGTGATTACTTGCTGCAAGGTAGGAGGTGTAGAGAAGCGAATCCAAGGCGATATATCAGAAGATAAACCACAAGGGAAGGGAGCCTCCATAAACTGGCACCAGAAAGTGATATAGCAGCAGAGCACAAAATCAGAACTTTTGGAAGTCTGTTCTGGTGAGGGACATCACTCAGGTAGATAGGCGAGGGTGGAACCCTAGCTGGGACAGTGTGGTCTGAGGATCTCCACGGTCACAGGAAGACTAGGGGTGCCTGAGTGTGACAGAGTTCCCAAGCACTGGAGTAGGGAAGCCAGCTGCAATCAGTGTGGGCTCCAGCTCGGGGTTGCAATAAACCGGAACTGCAGTACAATCGGAACACTGTGCTCAGAACAGGGGACAACCAAGTTACAGAACCACAGCAAGACACCCCCTTCCCCCGGAAGAAGTGGCTGTGCACTGCTGGAGTCTTGAGGGTTTGGAGAATTGAAACAAAGTCAAATGCCTGATACAAAAGCAGTCAGTCACCAGCTGGGTGAGCACGGAGTGCGGACAGAGACCAGGGAGACAGGAGTGACTGACTGCTTTTCCTTAAGGGCACACTAAGGAGTTGGTCCCCAAGCTCTCAGCTCTGGGGCTAGAGACTGGAAGGCTGCCATTTTTATTCTCATCCTCTAAAGTGGCATGGAAATTCTTCAGGGAACAAAAGCCACAGGGAGCAATGTGGAGCAGATTACTTAGCCTGGCCCCTGGCAAGGGCAATACACAGGTTCCATGGGACACAGACAATTAAGAATCAACACAACAGGCCCCTCCCCCAGAAGAGCAGCAAGAACATTGGTTAAAACCAAGTTTACTTATCATAGGAACCTGCAAAACTCCAGCACTAGGGGAATACAATACATGGCTTTTTTCCCCCTACGATACTTTAGCCTTTCAATTTTATTTTTTTCTCTTTTCCCAATTTCTGATTTCATCAACTCTTTTTTTAAATCTTTTTAAATTTCCATTTTTACAGTTATATTCTACCTTTCATTGTGTTTTTTTAATATATGTAAGTTTTTCTTTATTTACAATTTTGAGATGTAGTTTATTCTAACCAACAGACCAAAATATACTCAGGATACAGTGTATTGCTCTGTTTGTTCACCTGTTTATATTCCTTCTTTTTTTTGTTGTTTTTTTTTAATTGTCATTTTTACAATTACATTCTATCCTTTCACTGTACTCATTTTTGTACATATAAAAATTTTTCTTTCTTTACAATTTTGGGACCTAGTTTTATAACAAACAGATCGAAATATACACAGGATCTCAGTGCATTGCTCTATTCTGTTCACCTGATTATATTCTCTCTCTCTCTTTTTTTTATTTCGGGCCTCTTCTGATTTGTTTAGTGTATATTAACTGGGGTCATTGTTGCCATTTTAGTATTTTGTTCTCTCATGCATCTATTCTTCTCTGGACAAAATAACAAGATGGGAAAACTAACCTCAAAAAAGAGAACAAGAGGCAGTATGTACTGCCAGGGACCTAAATCAGTACGGACATAAGTAAGATGTCTGAACTAGAGTTCAGAATAACAATTATAAAGATACCACTTGGGCTTGAAAAAAAAGCATAGAAGACACTAGAGAATCCCTTTCTGGAGAAATAAAAGAACCAAAATTTAATTAAGTTGAAATAAAAAAAGGCTATTAATGAGATGCAATTGAAAATGGAGGCTCTAACTGCTAGGATAAATGAGGCAGAGGAGAGAATTAGTGATATAGAAAACAAAATGATGGAGAATAAAGAAACTAAGAAAAAGACAGATAAACCACTACGGGATCACGAAGGGAGAATTCGAGAGATAAGTGATACTATAAAGCGAAACAGTATTAGAATAATTGGGATCCCAGAAGAAAAGGAAAGAGAAGTGGGGGGCAGAAGGTATACTGGAGCAAATTATAGCAGAAAACTTCCCTAAGTGGGGAAACAGGCATTCAAGTCCAGGAGGCAAAGAGAACCCCCCTCAAAATCAATAAACTATAGACTAACACCCCAACATATAATAGTGAAACTTGCAAATCTCAGAGACAAAGAAAATTGTGAAAGCAGCTTGGGACAAGAAGTCCATAACATACAAGGGCAGAAACATTAGACTGGCAATAGACCTGTCCACAGAGACCTGGCAGGCCAGAAAAGGATAAGCATGATATATTCAGAGTGTTAAATGAGAAAAATATGCAGCCAAGAATACTTTATCTAGCTAGGATGCCATTCAAAATAGAAAGAGAGATAAAAGGCTTCCAGGAGGGACGCCTGGGTGGCTCAGTTGGTTGAGCAGCTGCCTTCGGCTCAGGTCATGATCCCAGCGTCCTGGGATCGCGTCCCGCATCAGGCTCCTTGCTCGGCAGGGAGCCTGCTTCTCCCTCTGCCTGCCACTCTGTCTGCCTGTGCTTGCTCACTCTCTCTCCCTCTCTCTCTGACAAATAAATAAATAAAATCCTTAAAAAAAAAAAGGCTTCCAGGACAAACAAACTAAAAGAATTTGTGATCACTAAACCAGCCCTGCAAAAAATAGTAAAGGGGATCCCTTTAAGCAAAGAGAGAGCCCAGAATTAACAGAGACCAGAAAGGAACAGAGATAATATACAGAAACAATAACTTTGCAGGTAATACAATGGCACTAAATTCATATCTTTCAATAGTTACTCTGAATGTAAATGGGCTAAATGCCCCAATCAAAAGACACAGGGAATCAAACTGGATAAAAAATCAAGATCCATCATTATGCTATCTGCAAGAGACTCATTTTAGACCCAAAGACACCTCCAGATTTAAAGTGAGGGGATAGAGGGGTGCCTGGGTGGTTTTAATCATTTAGCATCTACCTTCGTCTCAGATCATGATCCCAGCGTCCTGGGATAAGTAAATAGGTAAATAAAGTGAGGGGGTGGAAAACCATTTTATCATGCTAATGGACACCAAAATAACGCTGGGGTGGCAATCCTTCTGTCAGACAAATTGGACTTTATTTTTTATTATTATTTTAAAATTTTTATTTATTTACTTATTTGACAGAGAGAGACACAGTGAGAGAGAGAACACAAGCAGGGGGGAGCAGGAGAGGGAAAAGCAGGCTTCCTGCTTAGCAGGGAGCCCGACACAGGGTTCGATCCCAGGACTCTGGGATCATGACCTGAGCCAAAGGCAGATGCCCAATGACTGAGCCACTCAAGTGCCCCAGAAAAATCTGACTTTAAACCAAAGACCTGATAGGAGATGAGGAAGGACACTATATCATAATTTAAGGATCCATTCAACAAAAAGATCTAAGAACTGTAAATGTTTATGCCCCAAACTCGGGAGCAGTCAGTTATATAAACCAATTAATAACAAAAATAAACACATTGATAATGATACAATAATACTAGGAGACTTTAACATCCCACTCGCTGAAATGGACAGATCATCTAAGCAGAAGATCAACAAGAAAACAGGGCTTTGAATGACACAATGCACCAGATGTACTTTACAGATATATTCTGAATATCCCATCTTAAAGCAACAGAATACACATTCTTCTCGAGTTGCACATGGAACTTTCTCCAAAACAGATCCAAACTGGGTCACAAATCAGTTCTCAACTGATACCAAAGGACTGGGATCGACCCTGCCTATTTTCAGACCACAATGCTTTTAAACTGGAACTCAGGGGTGCCTGAGTCATGGTCATGATGCCAGGGTCCTGGGATCAAGCCCCACATCGGACTCCCTTCTTGGCGAGAAGCCTGCTTCTCCCTCACACTCCACCTGCTTGTGTTCCCTCTCTCACTGTGCCTCTCTCTGTCAAATAAATAAATAAAATCTTAAAAAAAAAAAAAAGAAACTAGAACTCAATCACAAGAGGAAATCTGGAAAGAACTCAGATACATGGAGGCTGAAGAGCTTCCTACTAAAGAAAGAATGGATCAACCAGGAAACTGAAGAAGAATTTTTTTTTTAAGATTTTTTTATTTATTGACAGAGAGATCACAAGTAGGCAGAGAGGCAGGCAGAGAGAGAGGGGGAAGCAGGCTCCCTGCTGAGCAGAGAGCCCGATGCGGGGCTTGATCCCAGGACCCCAAGATCATCTCCTGAGCTGAAGGCAGAGGCTTAACCCACTGAGCCACCCAGGTGTCCTTGAAGAAGAATTTTAAAAATTCATGGAAACAAATGAAAATGAAAACACAACTGTTCAAAACCTTTGGGATTCAGCAAAGGTGATCCTGAGAGGAAAGTATATAAATAACACAAGCCTTTCTCCAGAAATAAGAAATACAATCTAACCTTATACCTAAAGGAGCTGGAGACAGATGAACAAATAAAGCCTAAACCCAGCAGGAGAATTAATAAAGATTGGAGCAGAAATCAATAAAATAGAAACCAAAAGAACAGTAGAACAGATCAACAAAACTAGGAGCTGGTTCTCTGAAAGAATTAATTAAAATCCCTGAAACAAATAATACATTATATGGGGACCCCTGGGTGGCTCAGTGGGTTAAGCGACTGCCTTCAGCTCAGGTTATGATTCCAGCGTCCTGGGATCGAGTCCCACATCGGGCTCCTTGCTCTGCAGGGAGCCTGCTTCTCCCTCTGCCTCTCTGCCTGCCTGTGCTTGCTCTCTCGCTCTCTCTCTCTCTCTTTCTCTCTCTGACAAATAAATAAATTTAAAAAAATACATTATATGTTAATTTTTAAAAATTTAAAAAAGAATTAATAAGATCAACAAACCTGTGGCCAGACTTATCAAAAAGAAAAGAGGAAGAACCCAAATAAATAAAATCATGAATGAAAGAAGAGAGATCACAACCAACACTGAAGAAATATGAACAATTGTAAGAACATATTATGAACAACTATAAGCCAACAAACTAGGCAATCTGGAAGAAAAGGATGCATTCCTAGAGACGTATAAACTACCAAAACTGAAATAGGAAGAAATAAAAACCTGAAAAGACCCATAACCATCAAGGAAACTGAAGCCATAATAAAAAAATCTCCCAACAAATAAGAGTCCAGGACCAGATGGCTTCCCAGGGGAATTCTACCAAACATTTAAAGAAGAATTAATACTTATCCTTCTGAAGTGATTTCAAAAAATAGAAATGAAAGGAAAATTTCCAAACTCTTTCTATGTGGCTTTGCTCCTAAAACCAGACAAAGATCCCACCAAAAAAGAGTTATGGACGAATATCCCTGATGAACATAGATGTAAAAATTCTCACTAAGATACTAGCCAATAGCATCTAACAATACATTAAAAGGATTATTCACCACAACCAAGTGGGATTTATTCCTGGGCTCCAAGGGTGGTCCAATACCCACAAATCAATCAATGTGATACACTACATTAATAAAAGAAAGGATAAGAACTGTATGATCCTCTCAATAGATGCAGAAAAAGCATCTGTACTTTGTACTTTTTCTTGATTAAATCTCTTCACAGTGTAGGGATAGAGGGAACATACCTCAATATCATAAAAGCCATCTATGGAAATCCCTGAGAGAATATCATCCTCAATAGGGAAAAACTGGGAGCTTTTCCCCTAAGGTCAAAAACAAGACAGCAAGGTACACTATCACCACTTCAACACAGTAGTAGTAGTAGTACTAGAAGTAGTAGTAGTAGTAGAAGTAATAGACTTCTACAGTAGTAGAAGTCCTAGCTTCAGCAATCAGAAAACAGTAAGAAATAAAAGGCATCCCAAATCAGCAAAGAAGAAGTCAAACTCTCACTCTTTGCAGGTGACATGACACTATGCGGAAAACCCAAAAGACTGCACCCCAAAATTGCTAGAACTCATATAGGAATTTAGCAATGTCAGAGGATATAAATCAATGAACAAAAATCAGTTGGGTTTCTATAAACCAACAAGACAGAAGAAAGAGAAATTAAGGAGTCAATTCCATTTACAATTGCACCCAAAACCCAAGATACCTAGGAATAAACCTAACCAAGGAGGCAAAGGATCTACACTCAGAAAACTACACAACACTCATAAAAGAAAGTGAGGAAGAGGGGCGCCTGGGTGGCTCAGTGGGTTAAACCTCTGCCTTCGGCTCAGATCATGATCTCAGGGTCCTGGGATCGAGCCCTGCATCGGGCTCTCTGCTCAGCAGGGAGCTTGCTTACCCCTCTCTCTGCCTGCCTCTATGCCTGCTTGTGATCTGTCTCTCTCTGTCAAATAAATAAATAAAATCTTTAAAAAAAAAAAAAAGGAAAGAAAGTGAGGAAGACACAAAGAAATGGAAAATGTTCCATGCTCATGGATTGAAAGAACAAATGGATTGTTAAAATGTCTATGCTACCTAGAGCATTCGATTCAATGAGATGCCTATCAAAATATCATCAACGTTTTTCACAGGGCTGGAATAAATAATCCTTAAGTTTGTATCAAACCAGAAAAGACCCCGAATAGCCAAAGGAATGTTGAAAAAGAAAACCAAAGCTGGCGGCATCACAATTTTACAAAGCTGTAATCATCAAGACAGTATGGTACTGGCACAAAAACAGACACACAGATCAATGGAACAGAACAGAGAACCCAAAAATTGACCCTCGACTCTGTGGTCAAGTAATCTTTGACAAAGCAAAAAAGAATATCCAGTGGGAAAGACTGTCTCTTCAACAAATGGTGTTCGGAAAATTGGACAGCCACATGCAGGAAAATGAAACTGGACCATTTTCTTACACCATACATAAAAATAAACTAAAAATGGGTGAAACACCTAAATGTCAGACAGGAATCCATCAAAATCCTAGAAGAGAACACAGGCAGCAACTTCTATGACCCTGGCTACAGCAACTTCTTGATAGACACGTCTCCAAAGGCAAAAATGAACTATTGAGACTTCATCAAGATAAAAAGCTTTTGCACAGCAAAGGAAACAGTCGACAAAACCAAAAGACAACCAACAGAATGGGAGAAGATATTTGCAAATGTCATGTCACATAAAGGGCTAGTATCCAAAATCTATAAAGAATTTATCAAACTCAAAAAAAAAAAAAAAAAAGAACTTATCAAACTCAACCCCCAAAGACCAAATAATCCAAACAAGAAATGGGCAGAAGACATGAACAGACATTTCTCCAAAGAATTGAGACACCTGGGTGGCTCTGTCAGTGAAGTGTCTGCCTTTGGCTCAGGTCATGATCCCAGGGTCCTGGGATCCAGTCCTGCACCAGGCTCCTTGCTCAGCAGGCAGCCCACTTCTCCTTCTGCCTCTGCCCCTCCCCCTGCTTGTGTGGGCTCGCTCTCTCTCTCTCTGCCAAATAAATAAAATATTATAAAAAAAATACAAATAGCCAAGAGACACATGAAAAAATGCTCAATACCACTTGGCATCAGGGAAATACAAATACAAATCAAAACTACAATGAGATACCACCTCACATATATCAGAATGGCTAAAATTAACAAGTCAGAAAATGCTAGATGTTGGTGAGGATGTGGAGAAAGAGGAACCCTCTTATACTTCTGGTGGGAATGCAAGCTAGTGCAGCCACTCTGGAAAACAGTGTGGAGGTTCCAACAAAAAGTTGAAAACTTTTTGAGCTACCCCATGACCCAGCAATTGCACTACCAGGGATTTACCCCAAAGATACAAATGTAGCAATCCAAAGGGGCACCTGTACCACAGTGCTTATAACAATGTTCACAAGGGCCAAACTATGGAAAGAGCCTAGATGCCAATCAACAGATGAATAGATAAAGAAGATGTGAGATATATATGTATCTCACATATATATACATACATACATATATATATATGTGTGTGTATATATATACATACATATATATATAAAATGGGAACTTATGGAGTCATCAAAAAATGAAATCTTGCTATTTGCAATGACATGGATGGAACTAGAGGGTATTATGCTAAGTGAAATAAGTCAGTCAGAGAAAGACAATTATCATATGATCTCACTCATATGTGGAATTCAAGAAACAAAACAGAAGAGCACAGGGAAAGAGAGGAAAAAATAAAATGACAAAATCAGAAAGGGAAACAAACCATTAGAGAATCCTAACCATAGGAAAAAAACTGAAGGTTGCTGGAGGGGAAGGGTTAGGGGGATGGGGTAACTGGGTCAACATTAAGGAGGGCACGTAATGTAATGAGCACTGGGTATTATATAAGACTGATGGATCACTGGGGCGCCTGGGTGGCTCAATGGGTGAAAGCCTCTGCCTTCGGCTCGGGTGTGGCTCAGTGGGTTAAAGCCTCTGCCTTCAGCTCAGGTCATGATCCCAATTTTTTAAAGATTTTTAAATTTTTAAATTTTTAAAGATTTTTAAAATCTTTAAAAAAAAAAGACTGATGGATCACTCACCTTTACTTCTGAAACTAAAAATACATTATATGTTAATTAATTGAATTTAAATAAAAATAAATACATGAACAAAAATAAAATAAATAACTCAAAATAAAGTAGTATACTCTTCCTTTTTGGAAATATGGATTTTTTTTTTTAAAGATTTTATTTATTTATTTGACAGACAGAGATCACAAGTAGGCAGAGAGGCAGGCAATGAGAGGGGGAAGCAGGCTCCCTGCTGAGCAGGGAGCCCAACGTGGGGCTCAATCCCAGGACCCTGAGATCATGACCTGAGCTGAAGGCAGAGGCTTAACCCACTGAGCCACCCAGGCACCCTGGAAATAGGAATATTTTTAAATGCCAAAAGGAGTAACTGAAAAAGTTAAAAAGGCTTCCTTCTAAGGTTGAAGAATGAGGAGGAGCAGGGCAAGGAACAGGTATATTTTATAATAAGCCTTTGGTAGTTTTAAACTATACATAAGTTTCTTTGCAATAATAAAAACCAATTTTAGAATAAGCAAAAATATAGCATAAGCCTTTATTAATAAATGATGATATAACCAGACAGGTTTTTAAAATGAGATAAATTTAATGCAATCACACAAATTGCATGATTGCACACAATATCCATGATAAATTCTTACATTAAAAATGCAAGTATGAAAGAGTATAAGTAATATAAATGCATTTGTATATGAGTGTTTGCTTTTTATTAAAGGATCTAGTTCTGAACACACATCTGTATTCATAAAAAATGTCTAGGGGATATAAGCAATGGCTTCCTTTGGGTATTAAGATATGGAATCTTTTCTTTTCACTTCATAAAATTCTAGACAATTTACACTTTCCTCCTAAAAAGATACTTTATTGCCTTCTGTGTTAAATTTTCCTTTCTTCTTTCTCTCTGTCCATCTCATTGGATCTATCTCCCCTCTTCCTCTCCCTTCTTGCCTCCCCTCTCTCTCTTTCTTTCTTTCAAGGAAAAGAAGTGTTCCCACATACCTGCCTCCTGCCGCAGCAATCCCAAAGTATCAAGGATTCGACAAGCTTCCAGTGAACACTGGATCATTGCTTCTTTTTTCTTTCCTGAATGAATGGCCTCAGCTACCAGCTGTTTTCCAGTTGAATCATCCACAGGTAATCTGTATTGGTTTGGAGGGAATCATAGCACAGTATTAAGCTCCAATTCTCATGAAAAAAACTAATGTGCTGTGATAATAGTAATTTTTTGACATGCCTTTTTAATTTCTCCATTTATCTTATTCTATCTTGTCAAGGTCAGACTTCAAATCTTTTTCTTATACCTCTGACCCATTCCTCCCCACCTGCCAAATTATCAAGGCCCAAATTCAAGAACAGCCTAAAAATAAGGTTAAAGTCACTCTTTGGGTTTGCTGTATATAACCTGAAACTGACCACTTTTCAAAAATGGACATTAATGAGAACGGAACATACCTCACTCTACAGAGCCAAGTGCTATGTCCCTGTTCATCAAATTCGTATTCTAATTCTTCTCCTGTGGGAGGAAGAAAGACAAAACAATTTTAATAACATCTGAAAACTACTAGTTGAGACAAAGAGAAAAGAGAGGAAAGGTTAAGTAAGAATATCAAGTTCTCATACTACACTGAACACTAAATTTCAAAGCATTTCACTTCTTTTATTCGTAGGGTTTATCATCTGATAATAAAATTAGGATGAGCTTGGAGAGCCTGGGTGGCTGGCTTAGTCAGTTAAATGGCCCACTCTTGATTTCGGCTCAGGTCGTGATCTCAAGGTCCTGCGATAGAGCCCCATGTTGGGCTCCATGCTCAGCAGGGAGTCTGCTTCAGGAAATCTCTCTCCCTCTGACCTTTGCCCTGCTTGCTCTCTCACTTTCTTTATAAAATAAATAAATAAATCTTTAAAAAGAATTAGGATGAACTTGAGGCGAAGAAAACCAAACTCAGATCAAAACAATCAACTCTCCAAAAATAGCTTTGTCCACTATATAGCAGATTTCACGCTAGATATTTAAGTTGTAGGTGTAAGCTGTTAATTTGTCACAATTGCCTCATTTTTAGAAGCATAACTATTACATGCAGAATGCAACCACTTCATATATATATTCATACACACACAGAGATGTTCTTTCAAAGCACCTCTACTGAAACAATCCTCTGTGGAAACATTCTTTAAATCATATAAAGTGAATATCCATGTTAAGAATTACAAAAGATCAGAGGCGACTGGGTGGCTCAATAGGTTAAGCCTCTGCCTTCCGCTCAGGTCATGATCTCAGGGTCCTGGGACCAAGCCCCACATAGGGCTCTCTGCTCAGCAGGGAGCCTGCTTCCCTTCCTCTCTCTCTGCCTGCCTCTCTGCCTACTTGTGATCTCTGTCAAATAAATAAATAAAATCTTAAAAAAAAAAAAGAATTACAAGAGATCAAATGAATTAGAAACAAAAAATTTTACAAAGTTAGGTCAATCTCCCACCACCCAAGTCTAGGATCTTTTGAGAAGAATGAGGTGAGTCAAAAAAAACAGCCCCTTTTTTCCAACATGGGAAGACTTTTAACAGTTTCAAAATAAACCTGAAGCAATTGACCACAAGGGAAGGAACTGACTAAGGAGAACAGTAGATAAAATACAGCATTTCCGGGGCACCTAGGTGGCTCAGTGGGTTGAGGCCTCTGCCTTTGGCTCAGGTCATGATCCCAGGGTCCTGGGATCAAGCCCCGTATTGGGCTTTCTGCTCAGCGGTGAGCCTGCTTCCCCCTCTCTCTCTCTGCCTGCCTCTCTGCGTACTTGTGATCTCTGTCTGTCAAATAAATAAATAAAACCTTAAAAAAAAAATACAGCATTTCTAAGTACCCTGAAGATCTACAAAACAACACTGCAATGGATACCTTTTACTGGCAGGATCAGAATCTGTTTACATACCTTCTCGGTCAAAAAAACCTTGGAGAGCCTTTTTTGGATCCTTTATATAAAACGCTTCCCTTTCCTGCTGAAACTCTAAGACAATGGGGTTCTCTTCAGCCTCATCTTCTACAGCATCTTCTCCTACAGGATATGGAAAAGAAAGAAAAGACAGGCATGGGAAGAGACTGTCTTAATGATGCCCACTTTTCATTCAGCCTGCATGAAGATACAGTTACCAATGAAAAGAAAGGTGGGGGGTGGGGGAGAAAGGGGCAAACACAAAATCACCAGTATAAATACCTTTAGTTTTTCTAAATTGTGTAACAAATTAAAACTTGTTTTCATGGTATCTTGGGGTTTTTTTTTTCTGCTTGTTTTTTTTTTTTTCCCCCCTCCATCACTCTATTTTAAAAACAAAATCACCTACCACATTGTCCATGGAAAAAAATCTAAGCTTCTTGGCTGGCATTCCTGCTCTAGATCACCTGGGTCTAATACTCTGTCTCTAATACAGTTTCTTAATATTTACTGTATCTGTCAAATAGACGGGTCTACTCATCACTCCCTTAAAATAATCAATCCTTCCCTGAAAACCATTCTCAACACTCAGCTTCCTGGGGGCTAATTTTCCTCTCCTTCAAGTTCCACCTCAAGACCTGTCTGTTTATAAACTTAAAAACTTTCCCAAATTTTAAGTCAGTATTGCCCAACAGAAATATAATGAAAGCCATACATGATGTTTTTCATTTTCAGGGCATCTGGGTGCCTCAGTCTGACTCCTGATCTTGGTTCGGGTCATATCTCAGGGTTGTAGGATCCAGCCCCTCCTCGGATTCCATGCTCAGTGCAGAGTCTGCTTGAGATTCTGTTTCTCCCTCTCTTTCTGCCCCTCCCCATCCTCATGCCTGTTCTCTCTCTAAATAAGTAAATAAAATCTTGAAAAAAAGGTTTTCATTTTCTAGCAGACACATTAAAAAGGAAAAACGGGTAAAATTATTATCATGTAATCAGTATAAAAATATTATGACCATTTCACATTCTTTTTTTACACTGAGTCTCTGAAATCTAGAGTGTATGTTACATTTATAACACAAGTCAGTTTGGACTGGCCATACTGTAAGTGTCCAATAACTACATGTGGGTAATGGCTACCATACTGGACAGTGCAGGTCTAACTCCTCAATGATTACTCCCTTCTCTGAACCTTTACTCTGGCATACTTATGGTTTCTAGCTTTTGTTTTGCCATCACAAAGTAATTTCATAATATTCATCCAGTCTTCCCAACAACATATTAAGGTCATCCTCTTTTTATATTCCTAGCTCCTGAATACCCATCCTCCAAAATGTCTAGCATTATGGAAAATTCAACTCATTCCTCTGGCTAAAGGACAAGCTTTCTCTGATTAGCTATCTCACATTTCAGGGAATTTACATAAAGTACAAAAAAATTTGAGGGACTATCATATACTAAACATTCCATGTTATTTGACTGAATATAGTCCCATCCCCTCCAGTGATGATCATCAAGATCAGTACTACATATATGATATATATATAAATATATACATAAATATATACATGTATGTATACATATATATTTATATATGTATATTATGTATACACATATATACATATTACATATATACACATATACATATGTATATATACATATATATATTTAAACAGTAAAAATAAATTAGTTGCCTGCTGAGGAAGAATTCTGAACAAGGGAGCGCGCTGTAAAACGCATTAAGAGAAATCCATAGGGGGCGCCTGGGTGGCTTAGCAGGTTAAAGCCTCTGCCTTCAACTCAGGTCATGATCCCAGGGATTGAGCCCCACGACCGGCTCTCTGCTCGGCAGGAAGCCTGCTTCCTCCTCTCTCTGCCTGCCTCTCTGCCTACTTGTGATCTCTGTCAAATAAATAAAATAAATAAAATCTTTTTAAAAAAGTTAAAAAAAAATCTATAGGGCCCATAATTCAATTTTTTGACATCAGAAAAGTTAACAAATCTCAGTGGGTTTTAATAATCTCATGTCCAGGGACGCCTGGGTGGCTCAGTTGGTTAAGCGGCTGCCTTCGGCTCAGGTCATGATCCCGGCGGTTTGGGATCGAGTCCCACGTCGGGATCCTTGCTCGCCAGGGAGCCTGCTTCTCCCTCTGCCTCTGCCTGCCACTGTCTGCCTGTGCTCGCTCTCTCTCTCTCTCCCTCTCTCTCTGACAAATAAATAAATAAAATCTTTTAAAAAAAATAATCTCATGTCCAAACTGTATTTGTCTCACCCATCTCAAAAAGTCAGGAAAAGCTGTATGACACAAAACAACTAAGGATACCACTTGTCATGAATTTAAAATATTAACCTCTGGCAGCAATTTTAATTTCTTACCCATTCCCCAGGTGCACCCCATCTCATCATCTTGACTACTGGTATTTCTCTTCCCTTCAGTGGCATCCATTTCCTCCTCGTCCGAGTCTTCTCCTAACATCTTCTTCTCCAACATCATTTGCTGCTGCTTTCGCAGTTCTTTCAGTTGCGTAACGGTCAACTCGGATTCTGCTTCCCGGTCTTCCTCTGGTCCCTGACGAACCAAGCGAAAGAATTCTTTCAGAGTTCAGCATTGCTGGAGTCACCTTCAGAAGTATGGCAATACATACAGAGGTCTGGAGAGGGGCCAGACTCCACTTTTGTCATCGCTCACTGGGAGACTCGCCTTCCTCGGCGAAAGCTTAAGGAGCTCTGGAACCCAGCCCCGTGCACTGCAGAGATTGCAAGCCTAGGTTTTTCTACTTACCTGAAGAAGAAAGAGCCGGGTGCTACCTCCAAAGCGAAGAACGTGCCCGACGTGGACGCGACAATAGGTGCGGGGTGGGATGCGAGTTTTGTTAAGGAAAGTGCCGTGAGTGCTTCCCAGATCGTAAAGGTAGAAGCCCGGCCCGTGGCCGTCGCATTCTCCTTCGAGGCCGGACGCCCGGTGCTGAAGCACGGCGTGGTACCGGGACACCGAAGGGTGCTCCAGGCACACGTCGCAGCTAGACAGCCTCCCGAAAAGGCAGCAACTCGTCCCTTTCAAGCTACGGGTGCCAAGGATGGTACCGCCCTTGAGTGTCTCTAGGCTGTAGGGGGCTGTCGCGGGGCCGCCCCACGGAGGCTCTCGGTAAGGGGGCGCCCGGGCCGGGCCGCCGAGGGAAGGAGCCGCTGTGGGGGGCTGCGGCTGCTCCTTCGGTGGACTCCTGGTGCCCCCGCTGTCCCGCCGTGGTGGCGGGACGTCAGGCTCCCCGGAATCGGGCTCTAGCAGCGCCGCGGGCCTTTCCTTCTTCGCCTCCTCAGGATTTGAAGGATTGGAGGCCGGGGCCTTGCCCCGCACAACCGGAGGCACCGGCAAGGTCGGCTTCTTGAAGTCGTCACTGAGGTCTTGCAAAGCCAGAGGCTCGGACTGAGAGGGACTGTCAGCCATCCTCGGTCAGATGCAAGCTCGAAATCTGTTCGATCTCTATGTTCCTCCCCCGTTTCCTGGGAAACCTCCCCCGTTCGATCTCTAAGTTCCTCTCCACGCGCCTCTCTCTCTCTCCTCTCTCTCAGCTCCCAGCAGCTTCTCTGGGCAGCAATAGCGGAGTTGCTCCTTCACCACCCACAACGTGACGAAGAGGTGAATATCACGGGAAGGAAAAACAGAAAAGGGCCGCCAAGGCTCTGTGGGAACGGGGACATCTTTAGAGGTTGCACCCGGCTGGTAATAACTTCCTGTGGCATACTCTGATTGAGAAGAAGCGCTTCCGGCGACCCAGGACCACTAATCAACAAGCCCGCCTTCCGGGCCCAAGGCGACCCTCGCCTCAGGCCTTTCGGAGTCGTACGGTGGTCCAGCCCAGCTCCTGTGACGCTGCGGTGAACAGGAGCGCTTCCCTGTTTCGGTCTAGGTACAGACCTCCTCGTCTCCCTGCCGCCCCCGGCAGCAGGTGACCAGGAGCCCGCGAGGGACCTGGGCCTTCTTGGAACTTGCGCTGCTTATTCTTGTTCTTTTCGGTGAAATTAAGGAAGAGGGTGATTGGGTTGCGGGGGCAGGGGGGGGGTCCCTTCGTTGATCCGTTTCTTTGTTAATTCTTTTGTTGTTTTCTGAAACCAATTATTGAGATTGCATAGTGTAGCGGTTAGGAGCGCAGACTCTGGAACCTGTCTTCCTTTTCTCTCTCCCACATTTGTGACATTGGGCAAGACCGTGGGCCTCAGCTTCCACATCTAAAAAAAAAAAATGGGATAATTAAGGAAATTGAATTAAACAATAAAGGCAAAGCCTGGCACATACTAAACACTCAATAAATGCCAGATATACGGTGTACCAGACACGGCACAAAGATCATAATGGGGGGGGGGGAGTTAATGGGAGAATAAACTCGATTAAGGTAAATCCTAGTTTAAATCCAGGTATTAACGCTGTGGTGGAGACATGGGAAGTGCTGTGAGAATATAAAGAAGGGAGATTTACTGGGGAGGTGATGGAGACTGGTGACTTAAACCATCCATAAGAGTGAATACAAGTCTGCCAGGGATGTGGTGGGCAGCGGGGCATTTCTAGCAGAGATCACAACTTAAAGGGTCAACTGGAAATGCATGACATTTTCAGGAAATTGAATACTATGCTATTGTTAGAACTAGGGTAGTGATTTCCTCCAGGAAGCTCCCTCTTTGTACTTCCACTGTGTCTGTGTGGTTAGAACATCCCTTACTGCACACTTCCATATGGAAAAAATGTTGTTTATATTTCTCTCTCTCACCTCAGGTCAGGGATCTTGCAGTGGTCTTTGTCTCCTTCTATAATGCCTGGCATTTGATAAAACATTTGTTGAACTTGAAGAGATGTATGGGCAATGAATCTGGAAAGGTGGGTTGAAGCCAGATTGCAGATTTTGATGAATGGGAGGCCCAAGAATTCTGGCTGATTTTTTTTTTTTTCCAGTAGGCAACGAGAAGCTATTAGATCTGATTTTTTACAACATTAAGTCTGGTAGCACTGGAGAGTAGATTATATACAAGCAGAGACTGGAGTAAGGGATACTAATTAGGAGGCAGCGGAAATCACTCAGATTCTCCCCTATATGTGTCAGAAGTTGAATATGTAAGACCATTTAGATTACTGGTCAGTAAATTTTCCATCAGGACCAGGGAAAGGGTTGCCTGTGTTTGACCACACAGAATTAAGAACCACCTCTTCCTGTCTTTAACTCTACTTCCCTTTCTCCTACTGATTGAAGACAGATGTGTCAAGATACTCAGAGAAATATTCCAGGTCTCATTTAAGTATCTTGCCTTGGAAATTGTTCAGGATTGAGCATGATGATAGTTATTGTAATGAGATGGAAAACATGGACACTAGCACTCCGATACTGTTGCATCTTTTAGTCTACTAATGACCCAAATTCCATCTGTGGTTCAGTCCAGCAAGAATTGCCATTGTTTGTGACTGTGATGACTGGCATCTAATGGTTTTATTTTTCTTAATCTCTTCAGGGAGAACATCTTTGGTCCTACAGTGTTGCTGACCCTGACATTTTCTGAGTGGTCTTGAACAGCCTACTTTTTATGTAAATTACTGGCGAGACTTCATATTTTTCACTATAGAAGCCTACATCCTAGAGATTTTAAAACAGTGCTTTTAGGTTACGACTACATTTAACCTGAAAGCTCTTCCTTTCTTATTCCAAAATGTTGAGATACTGGGGAGAGATACCAATCTCATCAAGCCAGACCAACAGAAGTTCCTTTGACTTGCTCCCACGGGAATTCCGTCTGGTGGAAGTCCATGACCCACCCCTGCACCAGCCCTCAGCCAACAAGCCCAAGCCCCCCACAATGCTGGACATTCCCTCAGAGCCGTGCAGCCTCACCATCCATACTATTCAACTGATCCAGCACAACCGACGTCTGCGCAATCTCATTGCCACAGCTCAGGCCCAGAGTCAGCAACAGACAGAAGGTGTAAAGACTGAAGAGACTGAACCTCTTCCCTCTTGCCCTGGGTCACCTCCTCTTCCTGATGACCTCCTGCCTTTAGATTGTAAGAATCCCAATGCGCCATTCCAGATACGGCACAGTGACCCAGAGAGTGACTTTTATCGGTAAGACGAGGCTTTGCTGTATCTTACTTTTCTCAAAAAAAATCTTCACAACAGCACTGTTAAGCATGTAATAATATTTCCATGAGGAAACTGAGGATAAGGGTAATTGACATGGTTGAAGTTGCTCAGGAAATTAGGAAGTCTAAGACTTGAATCCTGAACTTCTAATCCTCCTTCCTTTTTTAAAAAAAACATGATATTAATCTTTGTTAAGAGTTCAGGACATTTGGAATGTAGAATGTCCCACTCACTGGATATGCTGATTATTTCCTCAAGATTAGATTCAGGTTAGGGGCACCTGGGTGGCTCAGTGGGTTAAAGCCTCTGCTTTCCACTCAGGTCATGATCCCAGGGTCCTGGGATCGAGCCCCGCACATCGGGCTCTCTACTCCGCGGAGAGCCTGCTTCCTCCTCTCTCTCCCTGCCTGCCTCTCTTGCCTACTTGTAATCTCTATCTGTCAAATAAATTAAAAAAAAAAAAAAAAGATTAGATTCAGGTTAAATGTTTGGCAAAAATAAAAAAAAATTAAAAATAAGTAAAATTGTATAACACTTATTGCATCTGCTATTGATGGTAGTAGTTACTACTATTTTAATTGTCCCAAATTAATGAGAAAAAGACAGAAACGGACTTAATATGTAAGGGTTGCAGTTGGGCCAGATGAAAACCAGTTGATATCTTGGTGCACACTATCACTGAAGGTTCTGAAGTCTTGAAATAATGAAAAAGGCAGGGTTAGTTGTACCATTACAGGCATGGCACATGTTTGTATAGATATGGCCAACTTCAAAACTTGTTCTGCACTGATTAGTACCGTGTTTACATTTTGAAGGCAACTTAGGTTTAATAAAATAATATTGTCCATCATATTAAACTGATGGTGTTATTTAGAATTTTGTAGTTTTGCATCAAACTTCTAATTGTTTACGACCATCAGAAGGAGGCAGAAGATGGGAATTTTCAGGAGACAAGTAAATAATTAGAAGTTTACTAAAAGTTATTTTTAGGAGATCAGACAGCTTTTTGAATTTTCTTTTTCTTAGATTAAGATTTCTACAACAGTGAGTAGGGGTAAAATGGTGTATTATGAAGAACATGGGATCTGAAGTCAGAAGCTCCATCTTCTGATAATACCAAAACAACTTCTGGCAGGTCAGCCCCTCTGAACCTCAGTTGCTCAAACCTGCCAGATGGGAATCATAATATGGACCTACTGCCCATTTCTTTGCACAGGATAAGATAAAAGTGCTTTGTAAACTCTATACATTTTAAATTGCTTTTTAAAAATTGAGTTGCTTTCCCAGTTTTACAAATGGCCTGCTGTAGTTGTGTAAGACTCTCCTAATTGGGACTGTGAATTTCCGAAACTCCAAGTATCATCCAGTAGATGAGGAAACTATGTTGTGATGGAATAATTAGAGCACTCTGGAGCTGCACCTGAGCTATCCTTTTACAGGTTATTATATCCTAAAAGTGATCAAAACTGAGCATTTGGTAAAAGGAAACTTCCTATTCATCTGATACACTTTATTTATTTTTAAAGATTTTATTTATTTATTTGACAGACAGAGATTACAAGCAGGCAAGAGAGCCAGGCAGGGGGAGAGAGGAGGAAGCAGACTCTCCGCGGAGCAGAGAGCCTGATGTGGGGCTCGATCCCAGGACCCTGGGATCATGACCTGAGCCGAAGGCAGAGGCTTTAACCCACTGAGCCACCCAGGCGCCCCATACTTTTATATTGTTTATTGTAGACATGTATTGCCTATGAAGACTTTATGTAATTGGAGGAGCTCAGAGAGGGCTGTGGGTTGTTGAGACACACGCCGGCAGCAGCAAGATGAAACTGGGCTCTGTAGCTGCAGAGAATCCCCCTAGTAAGCTGAGCCAGTGGTTCAACTGAAGTTGTAAAACTCCTAGGGAGACAGGACAGCTCATCCCTTTGCAAGAGCACTAATAACCCTGCCATGTCTCCCCTTTCAGGGGGAAAGGGGAACCTGTGACTGAACTCAGCTGGCACTCCTGCCGGCAGCTCCTCTACCAGGCAGTGGCCACAATCCTGGCCCATGCAGGCTTTGAGTGTGCTAATGAAAGTGTCCTAGAGACTCTCACCGACGTGGCACATGAGTATTGCCTCAAATTTACCAAGTTGCTGCGCTTTGCTGTGGATCGAGAAGCCCGGCTGGGGCAGACTCCTTTCCCTGACATTATGGAGCAAGTATTCCACGAGGTGGGCATTGGCAGTGTGCTCTCCCTCCAGAAGTTCTGGCAACACCGTATCAAGGACTATCACAGTTACATGCTACAGGTGAGGTTACCCTGGGAGAATCGGGTAAATGTGTGTAATCCAGGGTTGTTCAGTGGGATCCCACACTTGCCCTAGAGAGTAGAGCATGGGGTCTTGGAACAGAGTAGACAGGTCTGCTCTCCTCAGGGCCCTCGGTGTGTTCCACTGGCTTCATCACTGGCCTTGCCAGCCCCTGGAGCCTCCTTTAGTCAATGAGTGGCCGCATTTATTGATAACACTTCTGCTGGAAGAAATTATAGACAGGAATATGGAGTCTGAGAGAATGTGGTTAGCATGCTTTATTCAACAAGTAGTTACTGAGTGCCTGCTGTGAGTCAGGCACTGTGGGAGACAGCAGTTTATAAGACAGATTCCCGGAGCTTGCATTCTTGAGCGGGAAACAAAAACAAGTAAGTAAATAATGACCAAAACAATTTTGGGTGGCATTAAGCGCTATGAAAAGCAAAACCAATCAGAATGAGGTGATACTACCCAAGGGTGGAATAAGGGGTAGAGATAACCATTTTTGGTTACAGCCAGAATTATCTCATCTCTTCAACCCTTGTGGCCTTCAGCAAGTCTTTTTTTTTTTCATTATTTTGGTTTCCCCAAATCTAAAATATGAAAAGGAATTTTTTTAACACCCCACAAAAAAGTCTTTGCTAAGTGATCCAGATTTCCTATATCCTTCATTATCCATGTAGGGTCCTATGTCAACTGTTTGTTTTTACAGCCAAAAATGTGATCTTTTGTCCCCATTCTGATTTATCTTTAACAAAGTCTCTTTTATCTTTATGTAACTTTTAATTAATGACACACAGACTCTCTGCTAAACAACTTTTTTTTTTACATGTCTCTGTCATTTACAAATGCAGACTCAACACCTTAAATTCCTTCCATGTGTCTACTATGCTCAAAAAAAAAAGTTAAAAAAAAAAATTCTTCCCATTGGCAGTGGTTACTTTATGCATATTCCTTTTTTTTTTTTTTTAAAGATTTTATTTATTTATTTGAGAAAGAGGCAGTGAGAGAGCATGAGCGAGGAGAAGGTCAGAGGGAGAAGCAGACTCCCCGTGGAGCTGGGAGCCTGATGCGGGACTCGATCCCGGGTCTCCGGGATCATGACCTGAGCCAAAGGCAGTCGTCCAACCACCTGAGCCACCCAGGCGTCCCTATGCATATTCCTATTATGTTGGCTTTTCCATGGGATGCCACAAGCTAACCATCTACCTTGCTTTTAACATGCCTTTGAAAAACTGACTCTTGCTTGCCAGCAGATTAGTAAGCAACTATCTGAAGAGTATGAAAGGATTGTCAATCCTGAGAAGGCCACAGAGGACACTAAACCTGTAAAGATCAAGGAAGAACCTGTAAGCGACATCACCTTCCCTGTCAGTGAGGAACTGGAGGCTGACCTTGCTCCTGGAGACCAGTCACTGCCCATGGGGGTCCTTGGGGCTCAGAGTGAGCGCTTCCCATCTAACCTGGAGGTCGAGGCTTCGCCACAGGCTTCAAGTAAGAGAAAGCAGCTGACTCTGATTCTGGGAGATCTGCCAGTCTCAGCACTTTTTTGAATTTTGGAGTCAAACTCTGGAGATGGAGAAAAAAAATGGGGGTGGGCCAGAGAATGGCAAGTTTAAAAACAAACACAGCTTCATTGATTTAGATAAAGTAACATTCTTCTCTTTGAAATTAGTAAAGGAAGGACTAGCACAACCTTACAGGCATTCTTTAAAACAGTTCCTAGTTAGGCTGTAGATGGAATGTGTGCTCTCCTGTTGAGTACTGGAGCTAATTTAGCTGACCTAGCTGGGTGAGCAGACACTCCTTCGTCCCTTAGGGTGCTGTGTTTGTCTTTCTTGATGCTTGTACTAGTAAGACAGCTTCCAGATAGATGGAAGAAGGCTAATGGCTCAAAGCTGTTTGAATAGTTGGGCTTCCTTGCTAGAGTGCCCCCAACAGATTGAAGCTGAAAGGGACTAAAATAGGGCTATTCAGTTGAGACAACTGGCCTCTTCTTCCAGACAGACTCTGTGATCACCTTGGGAACCAGGATGACTTGATCCTTAAGTCAGTTAGATTGCAAATTTGTCTACTCAGTTCTACACAAATATAAATTGTCATTTCATCAATGCACAAGTGATACAAGTAACATCCACACAACAAAGGCCACATTTTTTAAAGTGTTGGGCAGAGAGCCATTTACCATGAAGAAGTAATAACCACAGAACAGTATTGCCAGAACAGAGACAGGAGGGCCAAAGAGAGAGTATTGCAGATTTAGAAGCTATGTCTGTTTTCAGCAGTCTGGGAACTGCTGCCAGGGTTTTGTGATAACTTCATAATGTGAGAGAGGACCAGGGACCCAAGCAAAAGGCAGGAAAACAGGGGAGTGTGAAGGAAGGAAGAAATGAAGGAAAGAAAGGAGGGAGGTGAGGAGAAAGGAAGGAGGGAAGGGACTGAACCCCTGAACAAGAGCCTGTGGATGTGCCTGCCTTTGGGCCACAAGACAGTGAATCATCCCACCTACGTAGCTTTATTTCCCTGGTTTAGGCCAAATGTCAGGTGGGTGAGGTGGGGTAAAGGAGGGTGGAGGAAGTGGAGAAGAAAATATTCAAGAGTTGGTAGTTTTTGGAACAGAGAATAACAACCGTATTCTCCAGCCGGGTAGAGTCAAAGTGAAGTCTGAGCTCAAAGGCTAGGAATCTGCCCTGGGTGAAATATTTGTTCTGCTGCGTTCCAGCGTGGCTTACCACTGGTTGTATTCTCTTCCATTGCTAGGCACAGAGGTCAATGCTTCCCCACTTTGGAATCTGGCCCATGTGAAAATGGAGCCTCAAGAGAGTGAAGAAGGCAATGTCTCTGGGCATGGTGTGCTAGGCAGTGATGTCTTTGAAGAGCCCATGTCCGGGATGAGTGAAGCTGGGATCCCCCAGAGCCCTGATGACTCAGACAGCAGCTACGGTTCCCATTCCACGGATAGCCTCATGGGGTCCTCCCCTGTTTTCAACCAGCGCTGCAAGAAGAGGATGAGGAAAATATAAAAGGAAAAGAGGAGACTTTGTCTCCAGACCTACAAGACCAAACAGAAAACCTTGATGCATTCATATTTGTTTCCATATAGGGTGATTTGACTCTTAACTCTTAAATACAGTGGATCTTCCTGATTTCATTGGAGCTGGATTTAACCAAACAAGTTTGCATTTTACTTTTACAGCCAGTTTTTATACTTTTCCACAACCAGGCCACCTTTCACAGACAGTTCACGGTACTGGGATGGTAATCAGGAGACCAGAGCACTGTCCCTGACTGGTGTCTTTGCCTTTGCACAACTGAGAAGAATCATACTGCTCAGCTCTGTATCACAGGGATGTTGTACAGATTGAGATTCTCATCAGACTTCAAAGCTATGCTTGAAAAGACTCACAAGTAAATATATAATGATATCAGAAGCCAGTTTTTTCATTGAATTTGCTTCACTTTGGGGTTAGATCATTGGGAACCCAGTACTAAAACCTAACAGGAAATAGCTAATCCCCTTATCCATCAGTAGTCTTTTTTAAACAGTTTTTGCTGCTCATGTCTTAGGAAACCAAGGGTCTGTGGTGCTCCTTTAGACAGCCCTCCTGTTCTTGTACACATCCTTTCTTCTTCCTTCTTTTTTATTAAGTAAACTCTGCCCCTCAAACTCATGACCCCAAGAGAGTCACATACTCTGACAGAGCAGCCAGGCCCCTCGTCTTCCCTTGTTACACTTACTCCATCTACCTTCATCCTTTCTGTCATTTTATTTCCATTTAGATTTTTTTTTAAGATTTTATTTACTTATTTATTTGACAGAGAGAGAAATCACAAGTAGGCAGAGCAGTAGGCAGTGAGAGAGGGGGAAGCAGGCTTCCCCTGAGCAGAGAGGCTGATGCAGGCTGAGATCATGACCTGAGCCGAAGGCAGAGGCTTAACCCACTGAGCCACCCAGGTGCCCCCCATTCAGATTTTTTTAAAAGACTTTATCAGAAAGAGAAAAAGAGCAGCAGGCAGAGGAAGAAGCAGACTCCCCGCAAGCAAGGAGCCCAGTATGGGGCTCAATCCCAGGACCCCGGGATTATGACCTGAGCAGAAGGCAGATGCCCAACTGAGCCACCCAAGCACCCCTCTGTTCAGATTTGTGAAAACATCTCACCATGTACCTTTTTTCAGTTGTTTCCTTCATCTCCTCCCTTGGAAATGAGCGACCAGGACCTGTCCAAGGACAGACTTGAGCTGACTGCATTTGCTGTATCTACTCCGCCATCGGAGGGCAGCAGTCCGCTCCTGTGCCAGAATGCAGCGGCTGCGCTGTGCTCCAGCGGGCTGGGCAGCCTCTCAAAGGCGAACAGTACACGTCTCTCCTTCATATCCTGTCCTCAGCTTTACATTGTTACCCATCACGGTATCTGCCCCGCTTGGCATCGGATAGTCGTAGTCAGTGTTTATGAAGTGAATGATTCACCCTGGAATTAGGAATAATGAGCAAATGTGTGCCTTGGTAGTGGGTGCCAGCATGTTAAATACTGCTGAAATTTGGTTTTGGGATACAGAATACAGTCTTTTGAAATTTACAGCATTCTTTCAGGAGACCAAAATCAAGACACAACTTGAATTAATATGTTATTGAATGCCTTCAGTGTCCCAGGCACTAAGAATAAAGGTGAAAGCAGGGGCGCCTGGGTGGCTCAGGCAGTTAAGTGTCTCACTTCATCTCAGGTCATTATCTTGGGGTCCTGAGATGAAGCCCTGTGTCTCTTTCTCCTCCTGCCCCTAATAATAAGTACTTAGGAGGAAAAAATGAATGCAATAGCCATGAGATTACAATGTAAACTCTCAAATAATTTACAAATTGGCTAATTGCACAATCCCTACCACACTTCTCTAAACTCCCATTCCATGCTTAGCTTCATTTTCCCCTACTTATGAAAGTAGACATCAGGCAGTTTCCACAAAGTAGTCATCTAGTATTTAATTCGTTCTTTAGCAAACATTTATTGAGTACCTATCATATACTGATTCTTGTGCAAGGGATACAAAGATGAAGAAGACTTTGTCCCTGTCCTACGGAGTGGAGCTTAAGGCACAGACCAGACAAGTTGTTTTGTTTTTAAGTAGTAGTTCTATGACTAGCATGGAGCCCAATGTGGGGCTTGAACCAAGGCCTGAGGTGAAGAGTCGGACGCTTAATCAACTGAGTCACCCAGGTGACCCCAGACAAGTTTGTTTTTTAAAAGAAGTATTCAAAGGCACTAAGGGGAAAAACCAAGTATGTTCCAAGTCTTGCTCTGCAAATAGTTTCCTCTTGAAGAGGTTCAAATTTTTAAGACTAGTGGTTTCTAGGTATAGGATATTGAAATTAGGGGCGACTGGGTGGCTCAGTTGGTTAAGCTGTTGCATTTGGCTCACAGGTCATGATCCCAGGGTCCTGGAGTTGAGCCCCACATCAGGCTCCCTGCTACTCTGCCTACCTGTGCTCTCTATCAAATAAATAAAATCTTTAAAAAAATACTGAAATTAGTATCTATAGGTATATAATCTATAGGTACAGAGCACTGAAATTAATACTTAATGGCAAAATGAAATACTTTTTAGACTATTTACATTGGAGTATAGACACCAGATGGTCAAGGTTAGATACTCTGATAAAGCAGGTCATTTAAGATACCTGAGATTCTCCTGGCCTAGAACTGTCACAGTCTATTTTAGCTAGAGCAGTTTGCAAACTCAATGTACATGGGAATTCTCTTAGAATTTATTAAAAGAGGGGACGCCTGGGTGGCTCAGTTTGTTAAGCGGCTGCCTTTGGCTCAGGTCGTGATCCCAGGGTCCTGGGATCAAGTCCCACATCTGGCTCCTGGCTCAGCAGAGAGCTTGCTTCTCCCTCCCACTCTGCCTGCTGCTCTCCCTGCTTGTACTCTCCCTCTCTGTTAAATGAATAAATTAAAAAAAAAAAAGAATTTATTAAAAGAGGTATCGAGGTACCACCCCCAGTTTCTGATTCAGGTCTAAGTGGTGTGTTTCTAACAATTTTTCAGGTCATGCTGATGCTTCTGGTCCAGTGACCACACTTGAGAACCATTGATTTGGAGTACAGATTAGGCAGGGATAAAATTCCTTAAGAGAAATGCACTATGCTCTGAGATACTGTGAAGAATGTGGAGGCAGGGCAAACCTTACTAAGGCTATTATATATGGAATGTGCACCTGACCCAAATCCATGGCCTTTGAGTAAATCACAAAGGATACTTTGCCTTTAAGTATAACACAAACAATGCCTAGCTCTGTACCTGGTTACTTGGTATGTGTACATGGGAGACTTTAGTAAACATCCCCTCTTTACTGAGACAGGTTTGGACATGTGGCTTTAAACCTCTGTGTTGAATAGAAGTGAACCTATTTGCAGTTACATAATTTTCTTATTTGAAATTATGACAGGCAGGCTTACAACGAAGTTAAAATTAAAAACACTTTATCCAAGTTATCATCCAAAACAGGATCTTATTCATTAATCATGTTTTGCTCACTTTTTTCAATGAACCTGTTGTCCTATAATGAGTTACCCCATCTGAAGCACGTTTTGTACCCAACATTGATTGGTTGCCAAGGAGACTCCACTGCCACCCTGGGCAAGCTCATGTTTCCTCTCCCTTTCTGCTAAAAGGAGGGAAACTCATGGTCAAGGGCAAGATGCTGGGAAAGTAGAGTACAGATCCAGCCTGATGGAATTTTGAAGTGAATAGCGATTTCTCTCTCTTCGATCCACCAGCAGCAAAAGTACTTGAATTCAAATGATAAAACTTGAAGCTTTAGGCTTGAAGGGCTATCAGCATCCAAGAATAGTGAGAATATCCTTCCTTCCATAAATCCAAGGGAAAGGCCAAGGGAATTGGCATCTACCTGCCAGGTCCAATGGTTTTCTATCCCTGGCTGCATCTGAGTCAAATTTCCCTATAAGAGAAACTCTGCTACTCTGAACAAAATTGTCCTTTATAAGTAGCCCCCATCCGAGGTTAGGATAATTCCTTCACAGAGTTCCAAAATTCTGGACTTCTAGAAACTACTTGTTTTTCTTCCAATACTGTGCCATTGATTCTTGCATAAAATTCTGAAATGCTGGCTCTTCACGGCTTTCTTCTGTAACTACAAGGAAAAAAAGGTCAATTCTTTTAACTTTACCATTAGACAGGTAGAATAGAGTTCTGTCACCAATCCATCACACACAATACTCTGCTTCTAATAAACTAAGTGTTCGCTTCTCCCAGAAGCATGCTCTATCATGGTGCCCAAAATGTAGAATTTCTTTCATCTCTAAGTGGGGAGAAAAACCCCCCCTCATAAAGTAACTAAAATGAGGTCCCACTTCTAGGTATTTTTAACCAAGAGAAATATATCCAGCAACTTTATTCATAATAGCTAAAATCTGGAAACAACCCTAATGGCAATCAACTGATGAATGAATAAACAACTTGTGGTAAAAGCCGTACCATGGAATATTATTTATCAATAAAAAGAGCGCATTTCGGATACATGGATGGAATGCGAAAGCATTACACTGACTGAAAAAAGTCAAATCCAAAAAGCTAAATACTGTGATTCCAATTAGACAACATTCTGGAAAAGGCAAAATTATAGAACAGAAATCAGATTAGTGATTGCCAAAAACTAAGTGTGAGAGAACGGGACTGAATAAAAAGTATGAGGAACTTCTGGCGGTGGTGGAAGTATTCCGTATCTTGACTCTGATGGCTGTTTCGAGTACACATATATTAGTTAAATCTCATCAAACTACACACTTAAAAAGGGTGGGCTTTACTGTTAGTAAATTAGACCTCAATACATCTGAGTCAATGAGGCAATTTAGATGTTAGCATCCAGCACACTGGATGGTAAAGAGAGGTTTGCTCTTGGTCATAGCTAGAGCCATAAAGGTTGTTTCAAGAAACAGATTCTGTTCACAGCCCATAAAACTATGCCAGGTGGGACCCTTTTGGGTTTCCAGAGCCATTCTACCCTCGGTGGTACAGTCCCTTCTAACTGGCTCCGGTCTGCCGAGGCCTCCTTATGCATTCTTTTTCCCGACCTCATGTATTCTTAAAACCGTTATTAAACCAAACAAACATCCTGGATTTCTCACACTGAGTTAGGCCCTAATGATGAGAGGACAAGAGACAATTAAAAGCCTGTGACGTGCTCAGTATTAACCATTCAGTAGATGGGCCAGGAACTCAATACATGGAACTCTTTCCCGCAGCTGATTCCGGGGCCACGTCTTCTCTCCCGATCACTGGCTGCATGGGTAAGGCTTCTCTCGGCAAGAAGCTCCTGAGCAAACAATGTGGGAGGAAGCAGCTACTCTCTTCTCATGAGCACCTCAGCCACCTCTCTCTCACCTCTGTGGTCAATGTCATCAGTATCGCTGTCCGCTTCCTCATCCTCTTCATCCAGCGTTCCCCGAGTCAGGATCAGGTCAGAAGGGTCCAGCGCAGGAGACAAGCTGTCTACAGAGAAAACACCTGTCAGGAGCACATCATGAACCTCTGCCTCCTCAAAAAGGTGTTCTGATTCAGTAACTATGATTATAAATTGGCAGGATGAAGGTGGTCATAAACATAAATGCAGAATCTTACCTGTTCTAAACGTACTATTGTCAATACCACTTAATATTTTTAGAGTAGTGTAGTCCATAAAATGCTCTCGGGATCCCAGTAACCCAAGAGGTGCTATTTTTAAATTAAGGAAAATAATTCTCAAGTATAAAATAATTCTCAAGATGTCCTGGTAGTAACATCATTCGTTCTTACTGGCTCAGCTTAGAAGAGGCTGTAGTTTTTTCTCTGAAGACTAAAGACATCTGAGTAGATGCAGCGTACTGGGGAGTCAGCGAGAAAGTGTAGAGCACTAAGGAAGATTCCTGGGGGAAATGTGTTCTGAGGGTCTGAAGAAAATAGACGGTGGAATGACAGTAAAGGAGTGAGGATATTATTCAAAAGAGGGAGGGAGAAAATGGGAAATTGAATATACTAATAGAGGCAAATTCCCTACTCCGGGCAACTGAACAAGGGCGAGGTGCCAATCAAAGTGAAATCACTTCATTCCTGTGCAGGGGATTCGGCCCGCAAGGGTTGGGCTCTGAGAACCTAAAATGATGCCCGGTATCCTAGAGCTACCGGAGCACACGACCCCCCTCTCTTCAGGAGCCTAGCTGGAGAGAAGTCAGCAGGGGATGAAGAAGGCCAACAGCAGCAACATCAAGGGGCACAAATCTCAAGGGGCCCGTGGCCCTGAAGAGGGATGGTGACAAGGCATGCTAACAACCAGTGCTTCAGTCTGGGCCCCCTATACCTGTGACTGCCCCCAAATTATTTACTGCAAGCTCTCAACCTTCAACAGCTTATCCGAGTATGGAAGACCTTTTGCAGCAGATTTAACATTTGCTGCTTCACATATTCCTGAGTGATGAGCACAGAAATTTACGTCACCGAGGTGCACAACAAGGATGGCCAGGCAAGTTCACGTAACCGGTAAATCCAGCCAGTTTCTAGCATCTCCCCCTCCAAGCGGCTTTGCTATTGTTGTTTAGTAAAGATAGAGCAATAGCTTTCATGAACAGAACTTCATTCCTTCAAAGGCCAGTCCATCCATAAGTGTGGGTGGGAGGGGGTCAAACAATAAGAAAATTCAGGGGCACCGAGGTGGCTCAGTTGGTTGAGGGACTAATTCTTGGTTTTGGCTCAGGTCGTGATCTCATGGGTCATGGGATCGAGCCCTACACTGGGCTTCTCGCTCAGCAGAATCTGCTTCCAAGCAGACTTTTTTTTTTTTTTAAGATTTTATTTATTTATTTGACAGAAATTACAAGTAGCCAAGAGAGGCAGGCAGGGAGAGAGAGGAGGAAGCAGGCTCTCCGCAGATCAGAGAGCCCGATGTGGGGCTCGATCCCAGGACCCTGGGATCATGACCTGAGCCGAAAGCAGAGGCTTTAACCCACTGAGCCACCCAGGCGCCCCAGACTTTTTTTTTTTTTTTCTTAAGATTTTACTCATTTATTAGAGAGGGAGACAGTGAGAGAGGGAACACAAGCAGGGGGAGTAGGAGAAGGAGAAGCAGTCTCCCCACTGAGCAGGGAGCCCCATATGGGGCTTGAACCCAAGACCCTAGGATCATGAGCCAAAGGCAGATGCTTAACGACTGAGCCACCCAGGAGCCCCAAAGTAGACCTTTTGAGAAAGAGTGCAGGTACAACTGTTAATGAAAAAGGTAATACAGACCTATACTTTACATCATACCCAGGTATAAACTCTAAATAGATCAGAAATCTAAATGCAGAAAATGAAAGTTAACTGGTGGCTCAGTCCGTTAAGCCTCTGACTCTTGGTTTCGGCTCAGGTCATGATCTCAGAGTCATGAGATCAAGGCCTGCTTCAGTCTCCCCGCTTCGGGCTCCGTACTCAGTGCAGAGCCTGCTGGAGATTCTTTCCCCTCCCTCTCCTTCCTCCTCTGCTCACTCCCCCATCCCGGTCACACTGGTACATTCTCTCAAATATATAAGTAAAAATCTTTAAATGTAGAAAATGGGGCGCCTGGGTGGCTCAGTGTGTTAAGTGTCTACGTTCAGCTCAGGTCATGATTCCATGGTCCTGGGATCAAGTCTCGCATCGGGCTCCCTGCTCGGTAAGTCTGCTTCTCCCTTTGCCCCTTCCCCACCCGTGTTCTCTCGCTCCTCGCACTCTCTCAAATAATCTTTTTAAAAATAAATAAATAAATACAATGAAACCATACAAGTACTACAATAAAACATGAGTGAATTCCTCTTTAACATAGTATAGGTAAGGGATTCCCAATTATGACTCAAAATCCAGAGGCAGTAAAAATGGGAAGTAAATTTGCCTAGATCAAAACAAAACAAAAACTTTCACCTGGCAAAACAACACCATGGACAAAGTCAAAAAACAAGTGACAGAGAGAAAATATTTCTAACAGGCATCACAGAAAAATGGATACTATCCCTATTACATTAATGGATACTAAAACTAGTGGGTAAATGTGAAAATTACAAGGATATTCATATGTTCTCAAAGCATCATCCAACAAAATACTTATTATAAAGGGAAAAATAACTTTACAATGAAAAACCTGGCAGATCCCACTTTAAGCAAGTGATCAAAAATAACATCACCAATGACAGGACAAATCTACACGGTGGGCCTCTGGATGTCGCGCATGGAAAAATCACAGCTTCACTTCTGTGAAGTCCTGCCAACAAGGAGCCACCTGAACGGAGTCCTGAGGGAATACCAGACAGACCCAAACTGAGGAACATCCTATAAAATATCTGTCCCATACACTTCAAAATTGTCACTGCCATGAATACAAAGAAAAATGAAGGAACCGTTCCAGATTAAAGGAGTTGAGACAACTAAATGCAATGAAGATCCAGGATTTTCTCCCGCTACACAGGGTAAATGGCTAGATCTAAATAAGGAACACATCAGACAACAGGATCGGAGTTAATTTCTTAACTGTTTAGTAATGAGCTTATATAAAATATCCTTGTTTTTAGGAAATACACACTCAAGTATTCAAAGAGAATATTTAAGTCTTATAACTTACTCTTAAATGATTTTGAAAACAGGAATATATATATAATATATATTTTGTTTATAAATACATTTATGGGCTCATACATAAAGTCATACATAATGAGAAGAAGAGAAAGAATGAAGTAAATGTGGTAGAATGTTAACATTTTGCGAATCTGGTTGAATGGTATATAGTAATTCTTAAACTAGCCACACAATTTTTCTGTTAATCAGAAAGTAGGTAAAAATAAACAGGAAAAAAAAAAGGGGCAGGGGGTAGAGGGTAAAAAGTATTTAAGAAAACTGTAGATGGGAGGATGGGGTAATTGGGTGATGGGTGTTAAGGAGGGGACGTGATGTAATGAGTGCTGGGTATTATATGCAACTGATGAATCACTAAACTGTACCCTGAACCTAACAATATGCTATATGTTAACTAACTTTAATTTAAAAATTTCTGAAGTATTTAAGAAAATAGAGAATATTAAGTGTCCTGCCGAAGTAAAGCAAAAACTACCTGAAGAGGAAGAACTCAGAGTGGTAGTTATATACAACTTTCAGGAGTTTACCTTTCCAAATCACAAAGTGTATCGATCTATCTCAAAACACATTATCTTTATCCTTTTCTCTCTCTTAAAGTTAAGCATCTTCCTGCTCAGTGGAAGTGAGCAGCATATCCTCCTTTTAGTTCCTAACACCAAGAGACCCACCAATACCTGCGGCAGTCCCTGTGTCCAAGGCTACAGAGCCCATATCTTTCTGAAGGCGCTCCAGCTGTTCCTTCTGCTGTTGGCTCTGTGCACTGGCCTGTACATAGAGAAAAATATCTCCACGTTAAAGAAGGAGTCCTAGGGGCACCTGGGTGGCTCAGTCAGTTAAGCGTCCAACTCTTGATTTTGGCTCAGGTCATGATCTCAGGGTTGCTAAGTGTAGAGCCTGCCTAAGATTCTTTCTCTCCCTCCATCCTCTCTCTCTCCAAATAATTCACTCTCTCTCCAAAATAAATAAAATAAAATCTGAAAAAAAAAAAAAAAAAAAAAAAAAAGGAGCCCCAAGTTAGATGCCAGACTTCTAACGGAGAAGACTAAATAAACAAATACTAGGGACTAATTAGACACTGGGGCAGGTAAGAGATGACGGATACAGAAACGCCAAGCGGTGTGGGCCCAGAGGAGCACAAGTTCAGCCTAGAGGGCTGGAGACAGCCTGGAGACATTCTGGAGACAGAATGAGAGGTTTTGGAAATTGGACACGAGAACACATCAAAAGAACCCTCAAGCAGACAGAGCGGTGGTAAGGGGCCCAATGCAGCTGACAAGGGCAGGCCAAGGGATTATTTGGAATAAGCACTGTGAACCACCTCTTTTTTCTTAAAATTCTATAACCAGTCCTTAAATGAGCCTTGGGAGTAGGAGTGGGGTAGGGCCCAAGAAGTGCTTAGCAAATGTAACAAGAAAAATCAGACTTTAAAAGATTCAAATAAAGAGAAGAAAAATAATTAAGGGGCCCTGCTGCATCCAGACAGCAAACACACAGATTCACTGACTTAAGTAACAAACATCTACAACATACACTGATAGCCAAAACAAAAGCATTTATGACAGGAGGATTAGTGCATGGTTTGAAGTTGTTTTTCAGTGGCCCAAAATACACAAATAGCCTATCTTACCAGTGACTTCTTCAGACGTTCATATTCAGGACGATACTCCCTGGAAAGAGAAAACACTTTCTAAATTCCTTTGTTTAATAATCTATCCTGCCCGCCCCATACCACTTCTATTTTCCCAGTTCCCTGACAATAACAGAAGACCTTACTTCACTGAACATTATATGTAACAAGGCTTAATCACTGAGATTCTATCCCTATGCAATTAGAAGTCAAGGTGCTTGTCCCCACCCTGAAACCAGCAGAGACAAAAGACTGCTGGCCTGGAAAAATTAACTTTGTGGAGTCCGTAACTCATGAGCTCCGCATTTGTTTGGATAAAACTGAGATGAATAAAAAAAGTGAGGCCTGGGGCGCCTGGGTGGCTCAGTCTGTTAAGCATCTGCCTTCAGCTCAGGTCATGATCCCAGAGTCCTGGGATTAAGCCCCCTGTCAGGCTCCGTGCTTAGCAGGGAGCCTGCTTCTCCCTCTCCCTCTGCCCCTCCCCCTGCTTGTGCACAAACACGCTCTCTCCCTCTCTCTGTCAAATAAATTAAAAAAAGGAGGACTGATGGGCTCAGGAAGCCCTATATGTAATTATGTGGTTTATCTGGGCAGTAACAAAAGGATACAAAAGAGTCTATCCTGAGACTTTGGTCACACACAGAAAGACACCTTGTCTGATGAATCAAAATCAAAATACCATGTCTAAAAACCACCACGTGGTTGTCAGAATCTTACTAAGTATGAATCCAAAGAAAGACGCCAGTAAGCAGCCAATTATCATGGCATCAGCCCAAGGAAAGTGCTCTGATTACACTTCCATGTAAGTAAACAGAATTCCAGTATTAACCATGATAATAGTAGTAACCACCATTTATCATGAAGTGTGCTTGTTCGGTGTCAGCAACTGTGCTAGATGCTTGGATATATTTTCTCAACGCTCCCAACAACCTTAACAATAAACGCTATTATCCCTGATCTACAAATGACAAAAACTTGCTAAGGCCACTCATTTACTCAGTGGAGAAAGCAGAAATCCAACCCACAGCTGTCTGACTCCAAAGTCCGTGTTCTCAATCCAAGGTCAGCCAATGTGGCGAAGAGGCCAAATCATGCCTACTTTTGTAAATAAAGTTTAACTGGAACAGCCATGCCCATTCGTTTGCAAATTGTTTATGGATGCTTTTGCCCCACAATGATAGGTGAGCAGTGGCAACAAAAATCATATGGCCCACAAAAGCCTAAAATATATACTATCTGGCTTTTTACCAAAAGAAAGTCTGAAGACTCCTGATCTTAATCATTCAATACAGGGGCACCTGGATGGCTTAGTGGGTTGAGCCTCTGTCTTCGGCTCAGGTCATGATCTCAGGGTCCTGGGATCGAGCCCCCACATCGGGCTCTCTGCTCAGCGGGGAGCCTGCCTCCCCCTTTCTCTCTGCCTGCCTCTCTGCCTACTTGTGATCTCTGTCAAATAAATAAGATCTTCAAAAAAAAAAATTAAAAATCAGTCAATACGGAGAAGGTTTATACTCCTACTTTTAAAAAAAAGTTAATGGGGACTTGTTATCCCTAAGTATACACGTACAGATCCAGCACACACACACATGGCAAAAATAATACCTAGACCATGAGAACCAAAATGCTTTGCTGGCAAAACTGCTATCATATCAGATTACAGGTTACTAAAAATGTCACCAACAGGATTTTCCTTTATCCTCACCTTTCATATTCTTCTGCAGCACTGGTGACTTGCACGAAGAGTTCATCTATGCCTGTACCCAGAACAGCAGACACACCCACCACCTGTCAAAAGCATCAAGGCCACTGAGGAAACTATATTTTCACATGGTGTACATTACTTTGTTCAAATATCATAAAATCTTCCTAAAAGTTGTTTAGATACTTCAAGAAGTCTCCAGCAAAGAGTAGCTAAAACAAAACAAGACAGCACATATACTCAAGAGTCATGGAAAGATGTGTATGGAAAAGAGAGGACTAGAAAATAAAGAAGTAGGAGAAACACATAGCAAGACTTCCCATCTATTTCCTGCCAATACAACCACTGTCTGTTCTCTACAAAAATCAGTATTGCAATGCCTTTGCTTGGCCAATTACCATCCTCCCTGACACCCCGATGTACTTTTACTTATATAAATCGTACCCTTCCTGGGAGCTTGGATGGCTCAGTCAGTTAAATGTCTGCCTTCAGGGCGCCTGGGTGGCTCAGTGGATTAAGCCTCTGCCTTCGGCTCAGGTCATGATCTCAGGGTCCTGGGATCGAACCCCGCATCGGGCTCTCTGCTCAGCGGGGAGTCTGCTTCCCCTCTCTCTCTGCCTGCCTCTCTGCCTACTTGTGATCTCTGTCAAATAAATAAATAAATAAAACCTTTAAAAAAAAAAAAAATGTCTGCCTTCAGCTCAGGTTGTGATCCCAAGGTCCTGGGAAAAGGTCCTGCATTGGGCTCCCTGCACAGCGGGGAACCTGCTTCTCCCTCTACCTCTCCCTGACTCGTGTGCACACTCTCTCTCTCCTCCGCACGCACGCACATACACAAAAATAAATAAAATCTTTAAAAGAAAAATTTAAAAAATCGTTGAAATTCCTTCAGAGCATACCTCTAATGCTATATCCTCCAAAATCCCTCATTTCAAGAGTGATCTGCCCCTTACCAGCATCAGGCCCAACCACCAATCTTCATAAGGTCCTTATCACAGTACATCATGTTTCAATTCTGTATGTAGCCCTCTCTTCGAACTAAACCATAAATTCTGAAGTAGGGTTTTTACCTTATTTATCTTTGTTTTTTTTTTTTAAGTAATCTCAGTGCCTAACGTGGGGCTCAAACTCACAACCCCAAGATTAAGAGCCAGCAATATGCTCTACTGACTGAACCAGCCAAGCACCTCTATTTATCTCTTAAATTATCTATCTCCAGTTTTAAAACTGGCCAACAACGTGCAAAAGAATGAAAAAAACCCACAAAACTCCAATTTTTAATAACTAATGCTTAAATGCTTTTTTCATAAGGTAACGAACTTCTTTTCTAACATAGGTTCAAAGCTAGCCCTATGGGTTAAGAGGTCGTCTGAAGGGGACTGTCAGTATAAGCAGAAGAGAAAGTTTACCCTAAGTGAGCTGTAAAACTCATCTAACACCAGGCTCATTGAACGAGTCAGGTTACTGACGTATGTAGTCTCTTGATTCAAGGCATCTTGGAAAGCCTCAAAATCTTGCATCCATTCCACTGCAAAGCTGTGATCAATGATGTCAGTCTGTACCAGAGAGAAATCAACTATCAGCACCCAGAGATGTGCTTAGATAGCAAACATCGAAAAAATTTTAATCAAGCAGCAACAACAAAGCAATTATTCTTTTATTTTTGCCTCCACTGCCCCCCTTCCCTCCTCCACTACAACAAACCATAAAGGGCCAAGACTACTGTATATAATGAAACAAAGATATGTGCTCTCTTGGTTGAAGCAGACCCTTCGCTATCTACTGCCAAGTGACCATGGCAACAGTAGGTGCCAGCACATTCTAGGCTCTGAAGTCATGTCTCGAATCCCAGCTGTCAACCCAACAACAGTGAAGTTTTCTGTTTTAACTGTGACTGTTAATAAACTAGCAGTCCCTCCCCCATATACACAGTTGCAATTCTGAGGGATAACCTATACACTACAGTTGAGGGGCTACTCTATCTAGTTTAAAATTACTTTGATGAGAGCCAGTGATAAATATTCATTCAATCTGACTGAATCTTTTTCCTACCAGTGCTCATGACTTTGTTTCAGGTAAGTTTGAATCTGTTCTCCGACTTGTGAAAATCCTCACCTACCCAAACCTTCCAGTAACCCAAGGTTCCGATGAAAAAGAAATACTGAACCACAAAAGGAAGGATCCACTTACTTTATTCATAACCACGATGAAAGGCAGCTTGGTTTTGTACAAAATGCTAAAAATTAAACATCAAGACATCTTTAGTAAAAACACTTAAGCTCTTGCTTGCCCGGTGTCAATCTGTTGGAACCGAGTAAAGACAAGTGGAATGGGTTCAGACTCTACTTATAGGTATCCATTCTCACACAGCCTTCACATTCTCCTCTCCCAAGAGGAAATACCACCATTACCATCAAGCAAACAACACACACACACACACACACACACATTCTCGCTTTTTCTTGGGTAATAATGCTTTAATACTGATCTTGTTTTCTGTGTATGGTTTTTGTTTTGTTTTGGCAGGGTTGTTTTTACCAAATATTTGACTTTTAAACAATAAATATGGAAACAAAAAACACCATCAGTCCTCAGATTTCTATTTGGACTAGGATTTCTTGCATCTAACAAGAAGGGATAGCCCTAGTCATATTAGAAGGCACAAATGCTGGTAATGGCTTTTGTGTGTACCTTCCTCCCAATGAATTCTCTCAGATTTAATAATAGTTTGCCTTGCTCCTATGTCTTCTGCACCCCCTAGTGAGGCATGTCCTTTTGTCCCTAATGACACCAAGTTGAGCAAACTTGTGCTTTGTGGAATTACAGATAAATCTCTTTATTCACAAGCTCTCGTAATTCAACTCTACATGTCATAACACAGAAAGGGAGCATTTAGACCAGAGGGCTCTGTTCTATTTAGACTTGTTTCATTCATCTGGGAGCAACTACCAAAGGTTCATATTCATACACCACCCGTTTCTGTAATAAACAAGGGAGGAAGATGAGAAGCTGCTCAGAGAATGCCAACACATATGCTTCTTTTCTCTTCTCACCTCTCCCCAGCTCAGAACTACTAAACTGAGGGCACATCTGAATGAGCACAAATCCAGGTTAATAAGTACTCGGGATTCAAATACAAAAGAGAAAAGAAAAGGCCTCTTCCCTGGACATAACAGCATGCCTACCAGCAATCAATTACCTGCAGGCATACAGCATATTGGACATGAAGGTCACTGGGTTGGTACTTCTTGATGTGTCCATTACATAAATGACAACTGTTGGAAATGAGGATGCCTAAAGCCACAAAATAATCACAGTCTTAGTCAAAGGACTTATGAGCTATTCCCAAACTCTTTTCCCACCTTCCTTAGCAAGGGAGAACCACCTTAGGCAAGGTATACAGAGCTGCCGCAACTCCCTCCCATACAAGGTCCCATGCAATAAAAAGATGCTTAACCAGTCTAGCTCTCTAGTTACTCCCAGTAACCAGTCCTACAATACTCACCAGGGCCTCAGTGATGATTGTCCCAGAAGCTGACCACGTGAACACCTCAATCTGTCCAGGTGTGTCAATCAAGACGTATCTGTGTCAAGAACGACCATTAAAGAAGTATTACACTTGTGCAATGCTGAAAGATAATCCCAGCACACAAAACACTGAACATCTGGTATCCAGGACTGGAATAACCTTGTCACTGTCAACACTGTCAAGTCTAACTTCCTCCCACTGCCCTTAAAACGTACACCATGTCCCCCCAAGCTTTTTTTAATGTCCAATAGTCATGCTACCAGGCAGGAGCAGCAGTACACAAACTGCTGCAAATGATCACAGAGGAAACCGTGATAGTTTCAGAAACCCACTGTGTTGAAAATGAGGGATAAATAAAACCAAATCTCTTGGGAAACTATCTGGTTTCTTGGGGTGGGAGTGAAGGAAGGTGGAGGGAAAGGAGGAAAACAGAGATAGGGGAGTAATAGCTAAATACAGGGTTTCTTCTTGAGGTGATGGAAATATTCTAAAAGTGACTGTAGTTATGGTTGCACAATTCTGTGAATATACTAAAAGCCACTAGACTATACACTTTAAGTGATATATGAATCACATCTAAATAAAGCTGTTTTTAAAAATAAGCAAAAAATTTTGAATGGACATTTCTCCAAATATATACCAATGGCCAAAAAGTACATAAAATGATGTTTAACATCTTTAATCACTGAGGAAATATAAATCAAATCTGATACCACAATGAGACACCACTTCACACCCACTGACATGGCTATAACCAAAAACAAGGAGAATATCAAGTGTTGGTGAGGATGTGGACCAGGAACCCTCACACAATGCTGGTGAGAATGTAAAATGGTACAGCTACCTGGAGCTGGGGCGAGAAGGGAGAATAACAGGAACTGCTAATGAGTATGGAGTTTCTTTTGAGGATGAAGAGAAAGTTCTGGAATTAGATAGTGGTGATCAGTACGTAACTTTACGAATATACTAAAAACCACTACACTGTATACTTAAAAATTGGAATGGGCCTTTATTATGTGAATCTATATCTCAATAAAGCTATTGCTTCTTTTTAAACTACCTCTAGTAGTTTTTTATAAAAAATATTTTTGTGAAACACCTTATCCCTTATCCATCCATCCTTCTACATATATATGCATGGAAACATGTGGAATGATAGTCACCGACAGTAGTAATGACAATAATACTTATAATATTATATAATAATACTATATATTATACATTATAAAATAATAGAACACAACATATAGTAATAATGATAGTTGCTTCTACTAGGAATCAGGGTGAAATAATTTTATCTCTTAAATATTATGCATAGTTGTAAATCTTTTTAAGATTTATTTTTATTTTATTTTATTTTATTTTATTTTTAATTTTATTTATTTATTTGAGAGAGAGGCAGTGAGAGAGCATGAGCGAGGAGAAGGTCAGAGGGAGAAGCAGACTCCCCGTGGAGCTGGGAGCCTGATGCGGGACTCGATCCCGGGTCTCCGGGATCACGACCTGAGCCAAAGGCAGTCGTCCAACCAACTGAGCCACCCAGGCGTCCCAAGATTTATTTTTAAACAAGGGTTAGAAAGATGTTTCAGAGATTTTAATACCCACAAATGTGGTTTTCCCAAGAGAAGGCAAGTAGACAACTGAATTTGGACAAAGTCTCAAAAATACCTCCTAGGAAGCCATGGGCATATATGAAAGTGATTGAGGGCAAAATACTAGTAAATTTAGCTCTTCACTGTATATAACCTTAATGTGGGGTTTTGGGGTTCTTCTGGCCTACTTTTTTTTTTTTTCCCCACTTCTAATGGTTTCATCTCAATCTACATTCTTTCGGAGTTTTGATGGTATCCTGAAACCCTTGAGACACGTCAACTACAGAGTAACAAATTGGTGTTAAACTGAAATCACTTACTTAGACATGTTCTGGGCCTTCTCAATAAATTTCATCACCTAAGAGAAAAAGATGCCAATTACAACAGGATCCATTCTCAACACAAAAATCACCCTTTCCAGGGTGGCCCAACTTACAGGCACTATCAACTATTCAATCTCTGTTCTCAATCTTGAGACACCAACTTATAAACTCCACAAGCTAAAGAAACACAGCCACACCAGCAGCCCTGCAACACCCTGGAGTATACTGCAAGGCCCTGAGAAGCTAAAGACGATCCTTCACTGTGGGGACACATCTCTTGGTGCTTCAGTAAAATGTCAACAACCTGTCTCACAGAGTGACATTAGGGTAAAAAATGAGCGATTACAAAACACTCTTAAAGAAGTAGATGATAGAGAAAAACTTAAAGTGACAATTATTTGTCACATGTAAAAAAGCCCATTATCTTTCCATTCCATGCCCCCTAGCCCATCCCACTCCCCATTTGTCCATTCCATCCTCAAAGTGATACTACAAGCCAAGATACAAAAAAAAAGAACCTGGATTTTTGTTTTATTGGCCATCACAAATATTAAATGTGATCGTCCTTTCATAACCTCCTTCTCTGTCTACCAAAATGCTTATTTATTTTCTATGTATGTCCAGGTTTATTGCTCTTCTTTTCAATGTGAGCAAGCTAAGGCATTTAAAAGTCAAATGTTTTTACACAGCCATGCCTATAAAAGTAAAGACAGACATACCTGATCAAATCTCGTAGCAAAGAGATTGAGTGACGTCACTATACCACCATTGGGCCCAAGTCCATACCTGGACACTAAGTTGAGGATTTAAACTACTTACAGATCAAATTAGATGCTGAAATTCACACTGAGGCTATCATTCACAGAAACGGCATTGTAAAATTACTGTTCCATGAATGGATGCTGGCAGCCTATCTTTGACATACCACACAACCTTAACCACACAAAGAATTTCATTATCAACATCTTCCTCATATCTTTATCATTTTGGGGATGCCGAGGCAAAATGAAGACATTAAAGTGACCAAAATGTAACAGAGAGATGCATGTGGAAGTGACAGCTTAATAGCATTAGCCATTAAGGTCATCTTAAAATATCATTAAGACATCACACTCCCGGGTGCCTGGGTGGCTCAGTGGGTTAAGCCTCTGCCTTCAGCTCAGGTCATGATCTCAGGGTCCTGGGATCAAGCCCCAAAACGGGCTCTCTGCTTGGCACGGATCCTGCTTCCCCCCTCCCCCGCCCCCGTCTGCTTGCCTCTCTGCCTACCCGTGATTTCTCTCTGTCAAATAAATAAATAAAACTTAAAAAAAAAATCACACTCCTTCCTCTGATCCTCACTGATCAAGCTAACTGCTGAGCAGAATTAGTCTATCCATCTAGACCTTCCTACACGGAAAGTACACATTTCATACAACAACGTACTACGAGTTGATCCTACTACATGAACCTGCTCATTTCTGAGTCTCCCAGTCAGAGGAGGCAGTGGCCTCCAAGGCGATACTGCTCTCTGGAACCAGGCCCAGCATCAGCTAGCCTCTCACTTTTCATGCTAATTACAACAGCCTGTGGTCTAGGAAGATGGTAAAAAAAAAAAACTGAAACCACAAGCTGAAACAGTATTTCTAATCACCTAAAATACCTCTCCTCACATTCATCTCTCTATCCTCAAAAATTACTTTAAAACAATTAAATGCTTTGCTAGTGTATTTCACAGAGAAATGCAAAAACACTCTCAAAGCCACAAAAAAACAGACAGCAACCAGTCAGGGATGAGTCAGCACCGAGGCAGATGCCGAAAAGGATACTGTTTCATGACTTCTTTATACTTCACGGTGTCACGAATATCTGTTTGGGGGAAAAAGAATTCAATGGAATTTAACGCATAGAAACAATACAGTTTGAGACTCTCTACCTAGAATATCCTCAGACAATGGGCCCCTCAAGTCATCTCTGCTTCCTCTGAGGAAAAAAAATGAGTTTCTCTAGGCATCTCAGTTACTTTTCAAATCTGTTTTCCAAATTTTTAAGCTAATGTCACTGAACTGTGATAGGGGAAAAAGCAAGATGGTGAAGAGAACAAAAGGGTAGAAGTACATTCTCTCCCAGCAAGAAGCTGAAACCAGCCTTTCAGGCTTCTCTTATCTGCATTCTCTTCTACTAATTCCCCCAACTTCACCCTGGATTCCTTCCTTACAAAAGATAACGG